>JASJOG010000324.1:0-122500 GCA_030142905.1 Heliopora coerulea
TCATGTTTCGAAAAGAAAATTTTGATCATTTAACTTAGCGCCAGGTTTGAAACAAACCTGTAAACTAAGAGCAACTTAACACAGCCAGGCAGAGATGTAATGTGTGGGCGGGGATGAGGTCAAAGTGGTGACCCCTACTATCTGGTAAATCGTTTGTTCAACTTCATTGAGCCCTCGGAGCCGTTATGGGAAACGTTAAGGTACGGTAAAAAGACTTACCTCTAGCCATTGAAACAGCAACAGGTTGGTTGGCAAAAGAGGCGACAGACTGAGAAATAACCCTCCAGCTGAAATGGTCACACTACGTCCCTGTAGTCTCAGTCAGTCCTTTGGCCGAGTTTGTAAGCTGTCAATTCTACAAAGTATAAAACAAGACAGATTCCGAAAAGAAGAATTGTCTTGAAAACTCAAGATTCGAGCTATAAATCAAGAAACAGATTAAACAGTGATGTTTCGACTTTTCTTCGAAGTCATAATCAGTCTGAGTCATCTTGAAAACTCGAAACTTCGAGCTATTAATCAAGAGATAAAAATTGAAGTGTGATATTTCAACTTTATTTCAAAGTCATCATCAGATAGAGTCATCTTGAAAACTCAAAATTTCGAGCTATAAATCAAGAGATAAAAAATAAACAGTGATATTTCGACTTTATTTCAAGGTCATCATCAATCAGAGTCATCTTGAAAACTCAAGATTCGAGCTATAAATCAAGAGACATAAATTGAACAGTGATATTTTGACTTTATTTCAAAGTCATCATCAGAATGAATACTTAAAGAAGACAAGCCGTATCTACATAGAATAAAGTATTTAACTATTTACTATACAGTATAAATGCCACTTCCTGTTATACATACAATATAGATACGGCTTGTCTTCAGTAAATATTCAGTCTGATGATGACTTTTGAAATGAAGTCGAAATATCGCTATTTAATTTGTATCTTATGATTTATGGCTTGAATCTTGAGTTTTCAAGATGACTCTTCTTTTCGGAATCTGTTCTCTTTTATACTTTATAAGCTGTGTAACGCCGATAGCTCGACAAACCTTTTTAGCTCGGCTTGTAATGGCTCGGGTTTCTAAAACGGTGCCAGGCCTCTTTGCTTTTTGCTTGTAATCAGCCCAAAGTAGTTGAAAGGTCGCTAAACCTGTGATTCTCAAGAAGTTGAGCGTCGCATGTGTCAGCACGGCAGAGTTCTCCAAACTTTCAGTTTATAAGCTAAACTTAATCCCTGTTGAACTGTGCGGAACGTCTTGCCAGTAAGCACAGCGAAGAATAAAATGAATTGTTTTCTTTATAAACTCTGCCTAACCGTTCCAGAGCAGGTAGATTCAGCACGGGACAGCTTATAAACTAGGGCTAAGCAGCTCTGTACAAAGGAGAAGAATTGAAGTGAAGCTTCTTTCTGAATAGGATGGAAATGTTATCCCACTATAGTGAAAGAATATGCTAAATTAAAACGCATGATACGTCAAAGTTTTATGGACTCATGGTCATACATAGACGTTTTAAATTCAGTGTGATGAACACAGAACCGAAGAGCCGATGGGTCAGAGGAGATGAAAGCAATGTGACTAAGAAAACGAACAGGTTGCATCTCTCAACCGAGAAACTGTATCAAGCTACCTTAAGGCCCCGTCCACACGTATCCGGATATTTTTGTATCCGCAACTTTTTTGTTGCGGATCAGCCTTTCGTCCACACACATCCGATAATTTCCAGCTGGTGATCTGGAAACTTTTGAATCCGATCTCTAGAGTGGAAATTTTTGTATCCGTAAACAATTTGGATACGTGTGGACGGTCAGACCGTAAATATTTTTATCCGATAGTGCAACAATGTTGGATCCAAGCTTAACCGCGTAATTATCTAATATGGCCGCCCCCAAAAAGGTTATCGCTGGTGTTGTACTTGGAGTTATTTGTAGTCTAATAACGTGTGTGCAGTTAAACCTGGCTATGTTTAATATGCACTTTGATTATTACAAACGGCGCATGGATATTTTGACGCTCCTTTCAATGTCTGATGCACGAATTGCGCGCTATAAACAACTGAAGCGAGCCGGAAAACAACCTCGTCCTCGAAGATTCTGGGTCCGACCAAGGCGAACTAGTGATTGGCGGGATAATTTTGTGAAGCAAACGATGTTAGAAGAAGAAT
The DNA here is from genome assembly GCA_030142905.1 of Heliopora coerulea. Taxonomy (NCBI): domain Eukaryota; kingdom Metazoa; phylum Cnidaria; class Anthozoa; order Scleralcyonacea; family Helioporidae; genus Heliopora; species Heliopora coerulea. Next base: position 2,165 of record JASJOG010000324.1, read on the forward strand.
GGCGAGAAAATTTTCGCATGGGTCGACGTTCACTGTACACATTAGCTGATCAAGTTAGGCCATACATAGAAGGCAAGACAACCATAATGCGGTCTCCAGTGGATGTTGTAAAACAAATTGCAGTCACCCTTTATTATTTAAGTGATGAGGGACGCCTGCGAAAAACGGCAAATACTTTTCGATTTTCGCGTCAAGTTGTGTCAAAAATAATTCGTAAAGTTTGCAAAGCTATCACAATTCATCTTGGAGCAAAATACATTACCCTACCTTTCACAGAAGAAGAGGTTGAGGCTCACGTAAAGAGTTTCCATCGATCGCATGGTTTCCCTCAATGTTTAGGGGCAATTGACGGAACACATATTGAAATTAGACAGCCGGAATATAATTCCACAGATTATATTAACAGAAAAGGAAGGTATACCTTAAATGTTAAAGCTATGTGTGACTACAAGTACTGTTTCATGGATGTTGTGGTGAAGTGGCCAGGAAGCGTTCACGATGCTCGAGTGTTTTCTAATTCCAAGTTCAACTATTTTCTTAAAAGTGGAAAAATACCTCCATGCAAGCTTCAAATCCCTCCAAATGAGGATCCTGTTCCTGTATTTCTCCTTGGAGACCCAGCATATCTCCTAATGCCATACCTGATGAAAGAATTCTCAAATGGGGGTGCTACAGTTCAAGAGCAATATTTTGGAATGACTCTTTGCCAGTCCAGAATGGTGATAGAGTGTGCTTTCGGGCGCTTAAAAGCACGGTTTGGTGCTTTAAAGAGGGCAATGGACATAAACATTAAAGATGTTGCTAGTGTCATTTATGCATGTTTTGTTCTACATAATTTTTGTGAACTGCACAAAGAAATCATAGGAGATGACAAAGTTTCTTCAGCCATTAATTACGATAACAGCTTCCAACCTGTAGTTAGTCTTAACAACTTCAGAACAGACTGTAATGAAGCTGGAGGGAAGAAGATAAGGAGGATTCTTACTAATTATTTTGAACCTTAAAACTATTCCTTCCTTATGTGAAAACACTTTTCTGATATACATGCTTTGACTGAACTGCATGTATCATTTCATTGTTGAATAATAATAGCTAGCCAGTTTAAAAGGTACAAATGTCTGTCAAGATCCTACTAATCTTCCCCATTAAGCTATCTTTTTTGTATATTTGTTGCCATTCAATTTCAATCCCACACACTGCAGTCAAGTTTCAGCCCCCAATTTTTGTGCAGGCAACTAAAAATTGTAAATTAATATTATTTTAACTAAAACTTTATTGCTTTAACCTAAAATCTTAATCTTACAATATTACATGCCAAATTACATAAAAAACTGTAACAACCCACTTTACTGAAAATCATTGATAGCATGCATTACCATTGCCAATATGTGTTCATAAAATAACCTTAACAAAACTGTAAAATGATTCTGCTTGTATCAAATTACAGCAAAATTTTTCTATGATTAATCAACATTAAAAATATAATTATCAGTTTTGAATTGCTATATTCTTATTCCATATAACATATTTTTAAAACATATGTTCATCATTCAAATACAATGATTGTGTGTATGGGGACAGTCCACTATTTGAAGGTGGAGCTACTCCCTGGGATGGATGCTGTGTGTTAGGATACATGCTGGAGTTAGCTTGTGGCCCCATGTAATGTGGCATCACACAAGGCCCTGGACACATCATTTGCCAGCAAAGAAAATCCATCAGATATGGACCCTGTACGTTTCTCCATATTGGTGGTTAGCTTTTCCATATGATCAAAGTAAGTTTTACCCATATTTGCCATGTTTTCTAATAGTTGTTTCTTTACTTGAAGTTCTTCTTGAGACACATTCAGTAGTTGCACGTCAACAGGTAGCTTTCTTTTGAGTTTCTGGTCTTTATGTCCTTTTAATCTTGCATTGAGGAGATCTTTCTCTTCTTTGATTTGATCCATACAAGTAGAGGTGCTTGGGGTAGAGGTACTGTCTGTTGAGATGCCACGATCTTCAATTTCTAGTTCAACTGGGCTGTTGGTTTGTGTATCGTCGTCTGAATTTGGGCTTTCACGACTCACGCTGCTGCCATCGTTGATCTCGGTCGTCTCTATTCCTTCGGCTATGGTAGTTGTGGCTGGAGAACCTCCCCATATTTCTTCGCAAAGATCAAAGTACAGCAATACAACACGACCATGTCCGCTTTTCCGTCCTGAGTCCACTGCTTCCCTAAACTTTTTTCGAATCATTTTAAGTTTCGACGTCAAAACAGACTTTGAAAGTTCTCCCTTTTTATGCGGGTAATCCTTTCCCATTGACAAGGCATTTTCAGACAAAGGGTACTGCTCATTAAAGCGCTTTAAAATGTCGTCGTACTTGGTTCGGGTGGATTCCCAGTCAACATTCTCAATAGCGTTCGAAGTTTTGTACTCCATTGTAACTTTTAGCAAAAGCTCTACCTCATCATCACTCCAAATAAAGGCGTCAACCTTGCTTTTCTCATTTTTCTTGTTTCTGTCCCGTTTGTAACATCTCAATTCCGATAAAAGCAATGGATCTCAATACGTTTTCCCGCAAATTTGCAAATTTGTAAACATAAAATCGGCGTGTGCGCATGCTCTACATAGGATAAATCATGAGAAGTCCTGGAGACTAGAATGTATCCGGATATTTTTCAGTTACGTGTGGACGCGCAAACTATTATAAACGGAATCTGATCCGCAACAAAAAAGTTGCGGATACAAAAATATCCGGATACGTGTGGACGGGGCCTAACTGTATAAACCAGTTACCGGGGGCAAGAGTAAGGACAAAAGCGTCAGCATATGTGCCAGGAACACTGTCCCGTAATCCTCATTCTTGCACCATCTGCGGACTTGTTTGCAAGTCCTTGGCTGGACAGAAATGTCGTACACGGCATAAATACCGGAACTGAATAAATTGTTGAATCCTCATACGTCGAAATCGACGGGAGAGTCTATCATATGTAACATATAACTATATAACTCTATATGACATATCTGTAACTCTATACAGCATATAACTCCAAATGTAAAATATATATGTGAACATAACTATCACTACATATGCATAAAACAACCACTTATTGTAATAAGTGTTAATCTTGGAAGGCGGATTAAGTATGATTAAAATTCCTCATTTCCAACCTAAACAATTCACGAAAAGTATGATTTAGTTAAAGTGCTTGGAATTGGCAAAATTACATATACAGAATTTTAAGTGAGTGCTTGTGAACACAGTGGTAGTGCGTGAGTCTCACCACTGTGACAAGGGTTTCACTCCGGCTCCATGCAGGTATATATCTGATTAAAGTTACCTCGTTCAAATGTGAGAAGAGTGTTGTCCAGGTTTTCTCTGGGTACTTCGGCTTCTTCCTGTAGTAACACTTGACCTATGACTACTGGACCTTCAGGGAAAACAGCTTGGGGTAAATAATAGGGTTGTCCAGTATAAAAAAAAGGCATTTTACCTTTACCTTGCGAAAACATCCGACAGAGCATATCCCCGGACTCCCTTGACAGAGCGTCGATTCGGTGTTCATCAGACTACCTTTGCCAACTTGTCGCGCCATTAATAAAATACTTTCTCAGCCCCCCCTGCAGATCCTACCGTTCACTGCAAACAATATCAACAACTTGAAGACAATGTCTGAATGAACTACTTGTAAAACCGATCACAATCTACACCACACCCTCTTTTTAACCTGCTTCCCCTCCACTTCTTCACATCACGTGATGCCCATGTTAATAAAATTTTCTAAATACTAAATTTCACGGACATGAGAACTATTTCAGTACGTGTCCTTGAAATTGAAGAAATTCTGTCATTTGAAAGAATTTGAATAGGACTGTACTGCATTCATTTGTCCAGGGGGGAAACAGCCATAATTTGACATTTCCATCCAACTTTGTCAGATGCCATTTTTGCCAGATAAACTAAACGTGCATTTACATCGAACGCGGGCGACCCGAGCGAACTTTTTAGAAACTTGTAAATAACATGGGAGCATCTACGCGGGACGTGAGCGACGCGAGCGTCCAAATTGAATTAAGCAAGCAACGCGAATGCTTGATTATTTCACCACCACCACCACCACCACCACCACCCCCCACCCCCCACCCCCCTCATTCGCGCGACGAAATGAAGAAGGTCAATCAGAAAGAGAAACAGAATTAAGCCTGTGCAATAGCTGTCAACACAGAATATAGCCACAACAAAGATCAACTCACAAATCTGAAAGATGGAGGATAAACTTTGGAATATAAAGTATGAAGGAAATCCCGAAAAATAAAAGCTAATAAATTAAGTTCAGTAATATCTCATATCACTTAATTAAGCGTTTCTTTCGTATAAAGGCCAATCCACGCACTTGATTAAGGTATGATCCTTGTTTCTCTTTCCTTTAATTATGTCGTATATCTACGACCGTTTCTGTTGTCTTCGACGTATCCGACGAAGAAAAGAAAAGCGCCGCTACTTGACGAATCTTCTAAGTGAAGATCGAGGACTTTATTTAAGATTTCAGGCGTGGCCAGAGTAAACGCAAAGTATTGAAATTACCCGTCGCTTGCGTCTGGTGTAAACACAAAATTTGCTCGCGTCGGTCTCAGTTTTGGCTACTTCCCCCCATCACTCGAGCCGCTTGCGTCCGGTGTAAACGTGCTTTAACTCTTTCATGAGGAGCGACCGCTGCGTAGCACCAAGTTATTTTCAATAAATACAGTGAAAAATACACTTTTATTTTATGTTACAATTATGCCAAAAGGGTTAATCATAGCTGGATGGAATTCGGCACGATGCTAGATGGATGCATGCTGCTTTTAACAGTACAAAATTTTCTACAATAAGGTATGTCACGTGACAACAAAGGAGCCAGTAACATTATCACATTGGTTAAAATTGTTTCTCTTTTCCTTTTTGAAGACAACAGAGGATTAAGCTATTTATTTGACATTTTTGACCTGGAAATAATGTTCTGTATTCAATCCGTAAAAATTGACATAAAAAACCTGACTTACAACAAAAGAAATGAGAATTATAGAGGGTTGATTTTGTCATTAAAACAATAGGTGTGGCTTCTTCGTTACTGCACTTTACTCTGTAATAAAAGATTGATTAATAATTCTTTAGTGGTTTTAAGAATTATCTTACATTAGTTAATAAAATGTTATGGTTCCTACAATATAGTTTTGAAAGATCTGGTTATGACTTATAATTTGCTAATGAGTGATAGCTTTCAAAACATGGCACAACACATAATAGGACATTACACTGCTTACTGTAATAACTTGTTAGACATCTTTTCTTATTTTTTCTGTCTGAACACACTGTACAATCAGGTTTATATTTAGAATTTTCAAATTTAGCTATAAAACGGCATCCTACTAAGCGTAGTTGGGTATTACTGCTAGCTGACCGTGGTCGACCTTGCCTTACACCAATATACCCCTAGCCATCCAATAGACCATCAACCACTTGTTGCTGAAATGCTATTGGACTTAGCTTGTTGTTAGTGTTAGATTTTTTGTAAATGATGTAAACGAAGAAGAATTAATAAAGCCCAGCAAAAACACTCAAAATAGGCATATTTTAAGCATGTATTTTGTTGGGCTTTATTATTTCTTCGTTTACGATTCCCGCCTGGTACCTTTGTCGCCCATAAATGAAGTAACCATTTCCAGGGCCACGATACCATTTCATGGACTTGTGTGGATATTGATAAGAACCAACTATTTGATGAAATCAATTAACATCAGCCATGCACTGGCTGTGTGGCGTTCACACTCAGTTCAAATCTTTATTTTATTTCAACGTATCACAACTCTAACCATACAAGCTTTTTCCATACATACATCCATCCATACATACATACATACATACATATATACATATATATATATATATATACCAAGAAGAGTATGCAACACAAATGTCACACATAAGGCGTAAGGTTTAAGAGCGCTCAATACCATGGCTAGAGCGTGACATGACACAGTCGAACTGAATCTGTCCGTTGCCTCATGATCGCGTACCGATCGCGTACAGTACTTGAAATCTTTAAATGGTCATTTTCAGTATTCTGAACTCGAAAATGTGAACGTCTCTTACAGTTGTTGAGTCAAAAATAAACTCTAAAGCTCACATTCACCAAATTGAAGACAAAATGACCAACACACTTAAAAATGTATAAATTCACTGAAATTGCGCAATATATTTACATGTGTCAATGTTGCCAGTTATTACATATTAGTTGAACATTACTATAAAAACATATTACATTGTATTTCCATGGTTTCGGTTTCATTAAATCACTAAACTGTGCAACACTTCTCGAACGTCCATAACTCTCACTATATTCAATGCTACTTGTTGGCTGTTGGTAGCTGATAACGGCCATTTCATTATCTGGCATTTGGTGGAGCTTAATGGTTTGACTGTGGTCATGAAATCCTCTGGTAGTTGTTGTGTCTGGGAAAACTGTTGCTGTCACTATATTGGCTTGGATAAATTGGTTGCTGTTATTATTATATAAAGAGATCGATTCTTGTCAATGCATTCTCTGGCATTGGTTGGGAATTGGCTGGACTGATTGTTCTCATTGGATGCATTCCTCCTCATTGTGTCTGGATAAATGGATTGCTGTAGTTGGATACGCTCCCATCAGTTGTGTCTGGATCTTGGATCAATTGCAGTCATTGGATACTGCGTCATTGGTTGAGTTTGGCTCTTATTGGATACCCTGGCATTGGTCACGACTGGATTGCCTGCTCGATAACTGGATCTGAATTCCCTGATACTTCTTGATGACTCTGGATCGATTGTGGTCACAACATTCGTGGAACGGATTGAGTGTGCTTGGCTGGATTGCTGTGACTGCTTTGTTTGAGATTTGTTGGTGTGGATGGCTCAATTGCTCACAATTCACTGTCTTGCATTGGTTGAATCTGAAATGGTCTACTGCAGTTACTCCATTCTCTGGTATCTGTTGGTCTGGATGGCATGATTTCTCGCACTTCAATCTCTAGTAATTATTAGGCATCGGTGGCTCGACTGTCATCATTATACCCCTTGGAATTCATCGTCTCCATCTGTCCCGATTATCGTCATTGCATTCTCTAGTATTTGTTAGTCTGGTTGGCTTAATCATGGTCACCTTGCTCTAGTCTCTGGTATTTCATTGCCTGGGTCCGGGACTTATGACGAGTCGATTGCCGTAACTGGATCTCGTAGCATTTGCTTGTTTTGGTTAGCTTGCTCGTTGAAACTGCATTCTCTGGCATTTGTTGGATGGCGTGACTGTTGTCGTTGCATAGTCTGACACTTGTTGCTGGAGGTGACCAGTCGTACATAATCTTCGGCAAGTTCTCAGGAATTTGAACTTGGTCGAAACTTGGCTGTGTTCTTTTTGTTGAAACGAGGACTTAAGCTTTTTTCAAGATTTCAACAACGTCATCCCTCTTCATCTTCTCCAGAAGTTTGATCAAATTCTCAACTGTTGCCTCCTTCCAAGTCCCCCACTCTTTTAATAGAGTAGCGGTTGGATTGTCACACTGCTCAAACAATTCTATTTCATTATTCTCGAATTTCATTTTCGCAGCAAGTCCACGAAAGTCTCTCTTTAGAACTGATCTCTCGTTTAGCAACTGACACACCTTACTTTCTATCCTACTGTCAAGATCTCGAACGAAGAATGGCTTTTTGTCGGTGTCAGAGGCTGTATCTTTAACTTCAGGAGCAACTGTAAAAAGCAAAGCACAAGCAGCCTCAATGGTACAAATGTTTATTTCGAGTTTTTTGCTGCACAATACAAGATCTCTTGTTTTTTAATAAATGTTTATTTTTTGCACAAAACACATTCTTTGCATAATGGATGCAACAGCGGACGAACTAATTTCCAGCGGAACCAAAAGAGTATCAGATATAATTTGACGTCACTCTGGGCTAAGCAGTTCCTAACGCTGCTTCGAAAGTTACTACTGATGACTCAGGGCAAAGTTTGCGTGAAACGATACCTGATGTCACTGTGTGTTTAATTCGGCATCAGAAAGCTGTCACTAAAAAACTAGGTATGTTTAATTCTCAGCTTCATAGAAAAGATCAATATTTGTCGGTATTTGTGTCAACTTTTACAATACGCAGTTCACATCACCAGCACGATCAACGTTGTTCTCTGAACTTTTACTAATCAAAGAATGAACTAAAGAATCATACACTGCAGTTTAACAATTGTGGACGTACTTCTTAAAAAATATAATTGTCATTTAACAATCTAACTCAACATAAAGGAAGAGAGAAGGTAATTTTTACTGGTGAATATTTTTGTTCCTACTATATCATCTTATTTGGCATCTCACAAAAGGAGATATTTTTAAAAAGTCGATAATAATCTCAAGCAAATGTATCCTTTTCATTACGGTATTACTGCAACCATGCTACTATACTAAGCGATAAAAAGCGAGTTGTGTATAAACCAAAAGTCATACAAAGAGCTTGAGCAAGCTCTCTTTGTTTCCCCTTAATTTTTATTTTTCAATCTCGACTAACCAGTTTCGTCTTTTTTCTTGCTGCTTGGCTATTCTTCCTCTGGTGATTGATCGCTTTCATGACTTCGTTTTGTTCCAGTTAAAACTAAAAATCGCAAAAGATGGAAACCATTGTAGAGATTTTATGGTAAGGCCACTGAGGTGGAGGGCGAAAATGTTCGAGGTGATTTTGATAGTTTATGACGATAAAATTTTTCCAGTTATAACTCTGGAATTTCACTTTTCAATAAAATTCTATTAGCTTTATAATGAGGCAAATAGAAAATAATACATGGGCGCTTGCAGATATGGAATTTATCTTCTCTTGTTCAATTTGATATGCCACTCGTGACATATCAAACAAAACTCTTGAAGATAAATTCCATACCAGCAAGTGTCCATGTATCATTTTGTTTATTTCATAAACACTAACGTACAGTCTAAAATGAGGACCAGGCATCTGGTAAGTTTTTGTCTGGTGTTCGTTTTGTTCGCAGAGAATGAACATCCGACAAACAAACTGAAATCGACAAGTCGTCACCGAGATACGAATATGAAACATTGGATCTGATTGATCTAATAAAATATCATACGTGGTTTTTCATTGGATCGTTGAACAAATATCTTTTCATGTATAATATTGTATCCTTTACGTGTGATAAAATATGATTTATCTCAGTGGCCGAAAACGTTGTATCACACCAAAGTTTATGAAATAAAACCTACTATAAATATCAACTAAAACAAAAATCTGAACATTTCTGAAAACGTACTGTTACGAAAATTCAGAAAGTCGGATTTTTTACAGAAAAAAAACAATTTCTTTTTAAAGAAAGCACTTCAGTTTTATGATAAATCTCTAAGAAGAATAAAAAACTGGTCAAGTATAGTATTAAAAAATTTGGTCAATTAAAGTATTAAAAATACTGACATCTCGAATTTTCTTCATAATTTATAATCTTACTTATTATGACATGATGATTATTTTGTTTCTATGGCAACAAACTTCTTTTACATTCTGTTGTTAGGTGATACATTAACTGTTGAAAATTTATCAATTATCACAATTATGGGTTACGTTAATTCTAAGCTTGAAGTCCAAACACTCGGCCCAACTTTATACGTGATAGTTTGCTGGTCATATGTCAGATTTGGAGATAATGACTGCGGGCACATCCACCCTTTGCGGCCGTTCAGGACCAAAAACAGTCTGGACTGAATTGGGTTAACGTCTTCGGACACGATGATGTCGAGAGTCAGGATACGGGAGAGAGTATATTGGGTCTGAATCCGTTTAGAATTTGTAAGACAGCTCCTTTATGACCGTATTTATCCTTTTTCGCCCAAGCCTTCTACATTCCTTGCTTTGTTCTACCTCAGGAAGCCCACACAAGTTATTTTGATACGATCATAATTATCTATACGAAAAATCTGACTGCCCCTAGTTCAGAGGTCGCAGCACCGATACGTAGATTCGGACACCAGGGGTTCGATTCCCCGCTGGGGCAGTCAGATTTTTCGTATGTATAATTATGATCGTATCAAAATCTTCTCTTCATATGTATATAATAAAACCTGTATTGAATAAGTTTAATGTCTGTAGATATGGTGAGGTCGGGAGTCACTTCATCATCCCAACATTCCGTTCTAAAATGAAAAGAATTTTTCCACTTAAACAGATCTTTACTTCCACCTTGTATGTAAATGATCAGTTCACAATCAATAAGTTAAGGGTAAAGATGTTTTTCTCTAATATTTTGCTCTACGATTCAGTGAGGAATGAGTTAGATGTCAAAAACGTCTCCTTTCCACACTGCTCATGATTTATGTTCCGTGAGTTAAACAGTTTAAAATTAAGATAGTTTAGTTTTATATTTCTACTTTAAATATATTCTCTCACCAAATGCACTGCTTTCTTCTTCAGTCGACGGAAGAGTATGGTCAACCTCCATTAGATCTTGTTCACCCTAGCTTCCACGGCTCAGTTCTGCAAAGCAAAAGAACTATGTCATTGATGCATGGTCAACTCTCTTTCTTTCCGACTCAACAGCCATTATATGATTTGCCAGATGGACAATGGTACATTAAATCTCGCGAAGTCAGGTGAAATTAACACCAAAAAAGAAACATACGCAATGCGAGAAAGGGGTTCCTTTAACCAGTATTAAAATCTACGAGATATATATTTTAAATTGTGGGAGCGTGGAGATATGTTGAATGAGAGATGTACGTTCGTCAAGCTCTATCCTCAGAAAAACGACTTCTGAGCCTCGGACGGGGATCGAACCCGCAATCTTCTGATGACTGGTGAGACGCTCTAACCAATGAGCTACCAAGACTCAGATGGTGAGCTAAGGTGCAAGTTCGACATATGTGCGACCTGAGCGGAAGCCACTATATGTTAATAATGTGATCTATGAGACATACCTCGCTTTTCACCCAAAATTACAGAGGTATGAACATTGTTCATTTAAAATGCTTGGGAAACAAAGAAAAGATCGACTTTATATATTTTTCTTTCGACAGTATGTTCAAAATAAAGAAGAAACCCGTTCAGTTTTTTTCTTTATCAGTTTCCACTATGTAGATGTAAGTATTTGAAATATTAGAATGGTGATATCACAAGGTGGACAGGTTTCGGCAGAAATACGTTGGCATTGTTGTCTCGTAAATCACCACTTTAATGCTTTATCAATAAAACGTGGCCGCATTACAGCTTTCTCAAGCATTGACGTGTCAAGCAATACTTAAAAAATGAGCTGGAGAGTTTTAGATTCGATAAACCATGCACTGCGAGATTTTTAAATGACTTCGAAGACAAACTCTTTAATACACTAATTCGTCAAGGTTTGAAAATTAATGTTTTCCAAGTCGAAAAAAATTGAAGAAAGTAAGCGTGTTTTTATCACAATTACAGAAGGGACGCGGTTATGACTTTCCTTTGTATTTTACTCATAAATTATTTATGAGTTGTCGAAATTTATTGACGTACCATGACAACATGTTAGGTCTCAAGTTCTAATAATATGTAAACGAGTACTAGTTCCATTTTTGAATAAGACTTATACTTGGAACTCAGGATATTGTATCAAAATCGTATCCTAAGTAAACAAAGCCGGCAACGATTGTTTAAGAAACTTGAAAATTACAGAATAAAGGATTCTGGAACAAACTAACGGTAACTATAAAAAGATGACGGGTCAGCAGACCACTAAAATGGTCACATTGCCCACATGTTTGTCATCATTCAGGTCATGTATTACAAAATATCCCCACTTCGATGTTTTTCTGGGAAAGCGTGTCTACCTTGTGACGTCATCGTAATAAGATTTAAAATGTTTTTCTGGACAACGGCAACTGATAAAAAAATAATTTAAATGGTATTCTTCATTATTCAGAACCCCCAAAGAAGAAGAATATGGAAGGTTATTTTGTTCACTTCATACTAACATGTTACCCTGAAATAGAGTCGAAACACTGCACATCCTCACGGATATCGAGTGCCAAGTTGACGCGAGAATCTCTCATATACTTAAATTGGATAAAAAGAGCATACTGTCCCCAGTTGACTCCATAACTTAACTGGAAGAGCAGCGGTCCGGAAACTCGAAGATGGGAGTTCAAATCCCGCTCAAGTCAACTTTTCTAGTTGACTTCAGCAGTGTACGTCAATTCCTGAAATATAAGACAGCTGACTCCCAATTTCGACTCAACCTCTTCAAATGGTGGTACAAGCAAAATCATAAAGGAGGAGATACGTTATTCGTTTAACTGAGCAATCGTGAAATTTAACGATTATTAGGGTCACTAACGGTTTTTGGCAACCTATTTCATGTTGCATCTGAAAAACCAAGAAACCTCTCAGTTAATGACTGATCCGCAACAAAAGTGTTAATGCGCTAATGTATTAGCAACTGTTAGTGGAAACTAACAAAGGGAAAGGCATCGTGCAAGGGAAAAAATTGGTGTGGCCCAGGCTAAGATGTACTCTATAACACCGAATGTTTCAAACACTTTAACGCCTGAAGACGGCACTTGTCGTGTTTATTAATTTTACTCTGGCTAACGCCGGACGATTTTACTCGTCAAAGGGGAAACCCCAGCAGGCTTCCTAGGGCTAAGCAGATCTAAACACACTATCTAAAGTGATCAAACGAGAAAGTCAGAAATTGCTGACTACAAACCTATCAAGGTAAAGACAAGACCTTCTAAAATAAATTAAGCTTTTCATAATTCTAGAACGCCAATAATATAACTGAACCATATTCTCATCAAAACACCTGCCTAACATACACAAATACTGCACAGGCAAGGTTGTAACGGTCAATTCTAAACCTATATTTCGTGCACATGTAATATCATCTAAATTTACTAAATAGTACCTAATTAAACTGAATTTTTCCAATCTTGTCTGAATATCCAACCGCTATTTTGCTTTTAATCATAGAAGGTTAAAACTGCTTTGCAAAAATTGTTTGATTAAGGAGAGTTTGTGTGTGGGTTAACGGAAAATGTTTTTATAAAAGTAGGAGTTCTATTTTAAATCGATTAGATAAAACACATTTTAAAAATGTCCTAAGTTTTCATCCTCAAAGTTTTTGGACAGCTCAGCCATCAGAGCGCTGAACATCATACTGAAGGTGGCGAGTTCGATTGCCCGATGAAGTCAAATTTATAGAGTTGCTAGGTGATTTTTATACTGATATTGATGCGCCGGAAAATACGTGAACTTATTTTGCCATAACTGAAGGTTGATTTAAATATTCGTCATTCTCAGACTTGGTTCCCCAGTCGGACAGGAGAGCATCGGAAGGATCTTCCTTCAATTGAAATGTCTTTAATTCGCCAGCGTTGTATCCCATGTGTCCTGCTAATGCTTTGTAATCTTTACCCGGAATTGACTTGTTCAATTCTGTGCAGACTTCGTTGTATACTAATGTATTAAGGTCACAGATTGGAAACCTTTCTTTGTTGTTCCCTGTCGTAATAGTGGGAATGATAAGAATATGATTAAATGAACCAATAGTTAAACAACAGGCCAATGGTAAGTGGTTTTTAAACCACCGCACTGAATCACAGCCTTAGTGATTTAGGACTTGTAGTGCAAGACAATTATCAAATGTAATTGCCGACAGAAAAAGAATTGCAGTTGTACCAATTTAAACTTCTGTCGAAAAAAAATTGTAAACTGAACAAGTTATCAAACTTCCGACACTTATGAAGAATAAGTTAACCTTTGATGGTTAATGGTGATAAGTCTTATCACCTGAAGAGATTAAGAGCGAAAACGTTTGTGAATAAAAGTGAAAATTTCAGTGGTTATGTTCAAGTTATTATCATTATTCATCCTATAGAGGTAGATGAGGTAGATGAACGATCTTCAAGCTCGATACTCAGAAAATGATATCTGAGCCCCAGACGGGGATCGAACCCGCAACCTTCTGATGACCGGTTAGACGCTCTAACCATTGAGCTACCGAGACTCAGTTAGACGCTCTAACCATTGAGCCTAGTTGATGACTGGTTAGAGCGTCTAACCGGTCATCAGAAGGTTGCGGGTTCGATCCCCGCAACCTGAGTATCGAGCTTGAAGATCGTTCATCTACCTCAATATATCCAAGCTCTCATGTTTCTCTAACATCAAACCGATTATTCATTCTATAGCTGACTTACACAATTTTTCATATAGAAAACTCGTGTTCGACAATTCAACAACTTCATTTATGTATATATATAACTACAGACGCAACCGTTTCGGCCTACTGGACCTCATCAGTGCAGTGCTGACGAGCAGGATGGAGAAGCCTACATTATATAGGCAACTGAAATGTTCCACACTTGTGGTACATCTAACCCATGCCAAAGTGCTCTAACTAGAGACTAGTGAGCATGCGCAAATTCGCTAACGGAATGACTCATCCTGTAGAGTGCTCAATATGAACCAAGAGGCCATAGAGCGATATTAACTACAGACGGGACCGTTTCGGCCTACTGGGCCTCATCAGTGTAGTGCTGACGAGCTGGATGGAGAAGCCTACATTATATAGGCAACTCAAATGTTCCACATTTGTGGTACATCTTGTGGTACACTTGTGGACATATATATATATATATATTTTTGATGGCCAGAAAGACAAGCCCAACCATTGAGCTCAGAGGGAGACAGAACGTCACAAATTTCTGCTAGTTAGATTGATGAACGTTTGCGCTACGAGAGCAGCTGCCTGAATGAGACAGTAATGGCCGATTCCCCCTTATTTTCTGCTGAGTACAACTACCAGAAGACTTTTCGAAATCTTCTTAGTTATGCTAATGTAAACAACTGTCTTTCCATTCCCTTTCAGTATTAAATATTTGCACGAAAAAGAAAACGTCGCAAGGTATTCTACTACTTGTATTCAGCTGACGTAATAAGGGGAACCGGTCATTGTGAATCAACGTTATGAATATTGTAAATCACAGTTATTCAGGTGTAAACCTCCAAGCTTGCACTTGCATGTCACTGTACAACATTCATAACGTCGAAAGCAATATCACTGTGTCGGGACAATTTCGTATCCGACATCTTAGACTGAGAAAATTACCTGTAGTTCTCACTGATTTACCTTAAAAGCAGTTTAGAAATTCTCATGTCAAGACCTGTCAGTGCACTCGAAAAGTGTACTGACTATTGTCAGGCCCGCAGAGAGGCAACAGGAGACCCGGGGCAAAGTGGTCATCCAGAGCCCCGTCCCCCAACCTTCAGATTATGGTCTATGTGCCAAAAAGAGTTTCATTCGGGATTAAGGCCTTTAAGGCATTTTGAGGAATTCTTAAGAATAAGGCCCTTACAATCTGAGGCCCCTCCGGGTACGAGGCCCTGGGGCAATCTGCATCCCCCTTACCCCCACCTCTCTGCGGGCCTGACTATTGTGGAAGTCATTGTTGTATTATAATACTGATATACAAGATATCAAGGCCCGAAGTTCTTTAATTCATATAGATATACAGCATATCAAGGGAATGGTTTAAATGCTCTAGCATATTCTATAGCACGTACTACCTTTGCTTTTGACGAATTTTTTAGTGCACGCATAGTGTCCACTCCAGCTTAAAGAGCTATTCCGTTGTGTCCGCTCCAGGATGTCGGGCACATATTAAGGTGCAAGGTGCAAGTTCGGTGCAACTAAGGTGCAAGTTCGGTGCAACTAAGGTGCAAGTTCAATATATATGTGCGACCTAAGCGGAAGCCACTATATATTAATAATGATTGATGCAGTTTAATGTTTGAAAAACATGAGAGCTTGTATATATTAAGGTAGATGAACGATCTTCAAGCTCAATACTCAGAAAATGATTTCTGAGCCCCAGACGGGGATGTTTCTCAAATATTAAACTGTATCAATCATTACTAATATATAGTGGCTTTGAATTTAAGCCAGGTACTGCCAGAGCTCCCATGGCTGTAAGTTACTGGTTACTTCTCCATATTTGTTGCTTTTGTTAATAAATATATTCATCATTGACTAAACAAAATGTGGTCCCCAGAATGTTGGAAATCACTTTCCCACACATCTAGATTTCAGACTTATCTGGAGGATATGTCCCCAACCCCAATTAGAGAAAGGGACCTTACAGCTCCTTTGATATACACAACTGCCCAATTTAGTATGGGCACATGCCTACTTCAAACCTTATTGAAAGCCCTCAACAACAGCAATGAAAAAAAACAACAACATGGAAACATTACCAGCGCCCCAAATAAGAACTGTGTTCCCCATTGTTATTCCAGGTCGGCGGCAGGCATGTACTCCAACAGATAAAGGCTCAAGCAACACTCCTTCAAAACTTACTGAGTCAGGCAACCTAAGTTAAGATACATCACCATTGAAGTTATTGCACACAGGAAATGATGTGGTTTTACAAATAAATCTACACAAACATGACTTAGTACTGTGACTTAATTCAGTACTGTATGTTGGAAGATAAATACCCTTTCATCAGCCCCTGGAAGAAATTATATCAGAAGTACATCTTTCTGGTGTGAGAACTGCTGGAGGACAGGTATTTTCTAAGTATTTTAAAAGCATTGTGAATTACTGGGAAAAAAAAAGTTAACTTAGGCTGATACCAATATGTTTTTTAGTTATACAGTAGTGGCAATGTTTTTTTTGCAGTAGTTTTCTGGAGGACTGTGGCCAAGGATTGCTGCGGTTACTGTTCGTAAATTAAGCTGTAACAAAGTTCCATTACTGCTTACATGAAGTACCTTTAACTGAATAATGCTTACTGTAATAAAAATTGATCGTCCACTTTAGTGTAGTCTTGAGAAAGATTGTTGGTGGAAGAGACTGATGTTTTGACAGCTTTAGCAGTCTTTCTCAAGACTACACTAACCTGGACGATCAACTTCCACAAACATGTCACAATTCTCCCAGGTTCAAACCATTTACTTTAGTAATAAAAATTGATCCTTCTACATGTGTGTTACCACTTGTTACTACAAAATTGCAGCAAGGCAATATTGAGTTCTGCCTGCTGCACATTGTGTATGGTAACAATTTCCTCAGTAATAGCTTGCACTGGGGTCTTACTAGCTGTTACCATTAAGGAATCTTAGTTTTGCCTCTGGATTGAGCAGGCAGGCTCCAACTGACAACCAATTCCATAATCTAACTGTTCAGCTATAGAAACTAAAGTTAAAGTCAAACACAGAAACTTACTTAAAACAGAAGTCAGCAGGGTGGACATAATAACGGCAAAGGGTTCCATCAATTGGAGGTGTTGCAGCAAACTTCATCTCATCACATAGGTTGTACTGGTCAGTCTTGCAAAAGTTACACATTCTACATGGATACCCAGGCTCCACAGCAACACGATCACCTAAACAACAAATTAAATTAATACTTCAGTTCATTTTGATAACAGTCCAGAGAAAAGCACGGTATAGATCAACTTGAAAACTAAAAAATTTAAATAAGAAAACCTCTAAAAAATGGAAACTTAAGGTTCATCTCTAATAAAAAATGAAATAAAAGGAAATAAACATATATTATTATGATGATACTTCATCATGACATGAGTGAAAAGGGAAAGAAGGAAGTACATAAAATTGTTTTACTGTATTTTATAGATATACTGAGGTTAAACTTTATGATGCAAAACAACTGGACTGACCAATTTCCAAATGAGTGACACCTTCACCAACAGCACTAAAGGTTCCACTGGTTTCATGTCCTAATACCATTGGGCTTTTCACAATGAAGTCTCCAATACAACCTTTTCATAGGTAATGAACATCTGAGCCACATATTCCAACAGAGTGAACAGCAATTTGCACTTCTACAGCAAAAAGTGATCAGTGGGATGCAGCTTAGCTGATGTTTATTAAACCTAAGAGCCTTGTATAATGATCTTCGGCAGGTCAGGAAAAGCTGTTGGTGTAATTGTTATGTCAATGTGTCATCTAAAGATGGTACATTCTTGCAATGGTGGTATGGCAATGGTAGACATTTGGAGGTATGTCTAAACATACAATTATGGTACTTCCCGGGGACATATTGAACTTCTTACCAGCTTCCTTACATAATATAGCATTTTGAGAGCACTTTCTGACACAACATAATTGTATTTCTAGCACCACATGCTTTCACTTACATTTTCAAGCAAATAAGTGGTATTTTACCCATAGATTTTAAAGAATTAAATTGTCCTACGGCACCATGCTTAATTTTTCACTGTGTAAACTTGCCTAAAATGTATTTCTTCCATTTATTTTTGGTGGAGTTACTTCTCTATTTGTTTGCTTTCTCACTTTAGTAACTCCTAGCAATGAGCTCAAATCTTAACTTGCCATGCTTGGGGCAATACGTTGGTCGTACATGCAATGCACAATCCAGTTGGTAATGTACAGGTATGTCATCCAGTCATAGGCCACATCAAATGCCACACAAAATTTTTAATGAAAGGATTGCAATCGTACAGGTTGCAATACCTTTCTGGGGATGCCCATTGTATCCTCTTGTGTAGAATTTCAGATTCGTAGTTGATTTGTCTCATAGGCATTCCAACTGATGGATATCGAAATTTGACCTCCTATCGGTTAAATGTAAGTGACCGCAAACATACCTCCTTTTCCAGGTTTCTGTATCACTCGTTACTCCTGAACAAGAACGCAGAGTCACGGTTATAAAAAAGCCCATTCTATCAGTTCGCTTTGGAAAAGAAATACTCCTTTACTTACCAAACGCAAATCGTTTAGTGTGTACAATACAGCACTGAGATTATCATCGGCCATCTTTGTCTATCGAATGTATTTACAACTCCACCCCTTCTCCACCCCCCGACAGATGATCTTGAGATCCTTAGAAAGACTTTAGGCCTTGACAAGCGAATGAAAGGAGAATGAGGGAAACCCCGTAATTCCTCGTTGACTGGCAAATATTACACGTTAAATAGGTGATGCATGCATCATTGCATTTCAAAAGTAGCCAAATGCTTTCCAAAGAAAACCTTTACAGAAAGAATATCAAACCTACAGGACAAGCAATACACCGTGTCAGACGGAAGTAATCTGGGTCCAGAACAAACATTAAACAAACATGGAGGTCTGGGCAATTTCACTAAAATAGAAACAAACATCATTTCTTCGTTGAGAATACGTTCAAAAAAATACGGAGAGTGATAGATAATCCTGACTATCAAGATGTCACTCTTTAAGAAGACTGACCCGAAAAGTATGTTTTGTAATTTTTTTGAACCTTGACGTTTGCTAGTTTGGTTGTTCTCAATCTACACTACTTACTGTCAATACTAGTTTTTAAACGTTAAAAGTAGTTTTAATTTTCTCGACTTCACCATCCTTGGAAAGAGTTTTAATTACTTTTATTTGTTTTAATCGAACTTATTTTGTTAATGGTATATATTTTGTTTATTTAATACTAAAGTAAATAGTTTGAACCCGGGAGAATCGTTACATGTTAGTGATGGTAGATCGTCCAGGTTACTATAGTCTTGAGACGCTCTAATCATTGAGCTACAAAGACTAAGATGGTAGCTCAATGGTTAGAGCGTCTCACCGGCGATCAGAAGGTTACGGGTTCGATTCCCTTCAGGGACTCAGAAAGTTTTTCTGAGAGAACAGCTAGAGAGCGTGCGTATTAAGAACATAATTATCAAGCTACCACAAACACATCATTGAAAATTTATTGTTGTGAAGTACATGTACATCAATGTCAGTGTTGCAGTACTAGTATCATAGAAAACATGCTTAGGAAGTTTTCAGTTTTTCAATTAGTCCTTAACATTAATAATTGAGCTATTTTTAAAATAAGTTTTTGAGGTAAAGAGAATACCTGGCTTGACCATGATTGACATTTGGATTGAAGATTGAGCCTGCAAGTGGTTTAAACTGATGCATTGTTTTTCCAGGAAATGGAGATTAAGAAAATGGCCAAACAAGGAAATAAACAGGTTGGTTAATTTTTTCAATTTAAATTCTAGTGCTTGCTTCATCATAATGAGTATTTCTACTTACTTTGTCATAAACCTTCTCCTTAACTTTGCTGTCATATACCCTTTCAAAATCTCATCTCCAAAACCTATAGCATCTGGCAGTAGCCCTAACTGTACCATAAGCCAGCCCTCATTATCAATGTTATATTATTTAATTATTTAATAATGGAGCTTTAGGTTTAAAATTAGTGCATTATTATATTTTTTTTAATACCATATTCAAGAACATCGAATAAATTGAAAACATGAGAATTTAGAAGGAATCAAAGGCCATAACTTAAATATCTTATTTCTATTTTGAAAATGAATTTGAAGTCATCAAAGGCTGAAGTATGTGTTCATTTGGTAACAATCAATGTGTCGGAAACAGTGAAAGTAGTAGTGACATTTTCAGGGTTTTAATGAGATCAGAGTTGGTGAAGTTTTACTGTACATTACAATTAGTTTGGCATGGTTAGGCATGCTAAATGTTAAGGCAAACAGGCAAACAATAAATATTGTAAGCACAGCTATACTAAGCTTATTAATTGATTACATAGTAATGAGAAATAAGGATAATAGCCAGGTTACTTTGTAATTAAAAAAATACTGTATGACTGTTTCTGATAAAAAATGACTAATGTTTGACTGAAGAGAATTACAGTCATTTCATCATATATATATATATAATTATATCATGTACTAGACTACTTGATTCTGAAATAGAATTGAAACACTGCACATCCATCCTCATGGATAGCATTAAGTTGTCGCAAGAATATCTCGTGCACTTAAATTGGATAAAAACTTGCCTCCAATCGCTGTGTACTCGATAGCTCAACAGGTAGAGCGGCGGACCAGTATCCCGAAGGTGCGAGTTCAAATCCCACTTGAGTCAACATTTTTCAGTTGACTTCAGTAGTGTAGGTTAATTGTGAAGTTTTGTTTCATAATACCCTGAGGATGATTCTGAAATAGAAATGAAATTAGTTAGTTTGACCAAAGTACATGATGTAGCTTCATGTAAGAAGAGTCTCATGTGATGGTATATTTTGTTTTGAAGGCTTGCACAGTGTTGGCGAAACAGCTGTTACAACTAAGAAAACAAAAAACAAGAAACATGACCACAAATTCAAGAATGATGGGACTGGGTCACCAAATCCAGTCCATGCAGTCTACTGCCAAAATGGCTGGATCAATGGCAACAGCTTCAAAGGTAGTCACTATGAGAAGCTATGTATTAGGCTTCTGTTCGGGCTTAAAAAATTGTACTAGATTACAAAGAACTCTTACCTTGTCAATTGTTAAATGTCAAATGGGTTGTACAGCATGTATAAGAAGAAAATTGAATTCAAAGTACAGTAAGTACTCACTGCATGCAGTATGAAATATTTGGACTAATGCATAACTTATCTATAATTAATTAATAATAACAGGCTGTAATCAGAAAACTTAATTTCTTCCTAGTATTGACATGTATTGCAAGCTGTATTTTCTAGGTTTACCCTATGAATTAGCAGATTCTAAGTAGCTTTACTCCAGCCCAGAAATTTCCATAATGACATAAGATAAAAAAGATGTTACTATTGTAATTTGTTACAGTATCTGTGTTGCCATCATATTATATGTCATCACATTTCACAAATTCTAGCTTCTCTGTTTGCTTAAATCCATACAGAATAATCAGTCTCCTCCCAAAAGTTCACCATTTTGTAAAAAATTCTTTCCTGGGTCTGATTAGATACACTGTATAATATTAAAGACATTCTTATTTAAATTAAATAGACAATGGGAGCTGTGAACAACCAGATGAATCCTCAAGCCATGCAAAAGACCTTGAAAGATTTTGAAAGAGAATCAATGAAAATGGATATGTCAGAAGAATTAAGTGAGTCAGAATATTAGCAGTTAATAAACAGTATGAAAATTAGCTTTTAATATTGATCTTCAAATGCAGTTAGACTCATTCAACCTTTTATTGGCAATTGGTTCCCTGGGTTCATAAATCATATAATTTTTACTGTTTTGTTTATGTAGTTTTTCTGTCGATAAATAGTCATTCAAATCCTTTTTTTTATTATTTTGTGATATCAGTGAATGAAACACTGGATTCTGTCTTTGATTGATCTGATGATGAAGAAGAACAAGATTCAGTTGTTAACCAAGTATTGGATGAAATAGGAACTGAAGTTAAAAGCAAGGTACTTTACAATTGTACACATAAGGTACTGTTAGTGTAATCAGTGATCATTTGTAAACCATCTGCAAGAAACAGCAGCTTGCTCAGAGTTTGCCATCATTGATTGAGGGTGTAATGTTGCAGTTCATCAGCTTTTTCAAAAGCAAGCATATCAGCATACTACACTGAAATTGTATGAGAAATGCTGTACTGCTTGAAAAATATGTCAATTGAGAATGAGCAGGGAAATCTTGTTTCTTCTTCACAACCTTTATGTCAGTTGTACAGTAACTAGTGGTCCACCAAATAGTGATTTTTACTATCTGGCTGGATACCAGATTTGACAGATAGTGAAAGAAAATCTGGCCAGATTATCTGACTGGATACCATAATACTCGATTCTTAATTATGATAATAGATAAACCATTTTCAGTTTTTGTCCAAGATTATTACTTGCATGTGCAACTGTTAGGGCTACACTGTGGAGACTGTTATTGGTTATTACACAGAAATATATGCTGAAGTGCCTCTACACTATATTATCACCATGATTTGATGTGATCACTGACAAGGTCTACATTTAACCGTAAAATAAATACTAGCAAGTGGAAGATGCAAACAAAGCCATTAAACAAAGTAATGGGGAAAATACCTTTTTTTAAAAAAGTTTATTATTTATATTGCAATCTTCAATAGATAATTGTTGATATCTTTTGTTTATGGTGGTTTAATGAAAGAACTAGAAACTAACCACCAGCCAGCTACTTTTGTGCCCTCTTTGTGTAATCAATCAGTGCATTTTTGTAGAAAACTGATTCGAATAAATATCTGGCAATCTGGCAGGATTCTACAAAATATCTGGCTGGATACCAGATTGTGAAGTTTTTCACTATCCAGCTGGATAATCTGGCTGGATACTATATCCGGTGAACCCCTAACAGTAACTCTAAGAACTTACCAGTGTTTTAATTTTTCCTTTTAAGTTGCCACAAGCACCACAAGGAACCACCTCTCTTTCAACCAAATCAACAGACAAGGATGAGCTACAGGATTTAGAAGAACAACTTCAAAAGCTATGATCTTAACATAATGATATTCTGTACTTGAAGGAACTTCTTGCTCAGTTCCTATTATTTATGACTTAACTGACCCAATCATTCAGATTTGGACTACAGTAGTTGATTTATTTCTAATACATAAGGTAAAAGAACTAGATAGGAATTTTGTCATTGGAGTTCTGTTGTGAGAATTTTATATTTTCCTGACATTAATTTTACAGCTTGTTATTTTATAGTCTGAAAGGTCATGTGACCACAAGATAAAGAAAGAGTTCCACTGAAAACTGCACCATGTTAAAATAATGGGGAAACTCTGTGCATTTTAATTGATAAGTTCAAAATAACATCAATAATGTTTTTAACATACTGTATGTATGTACACTGTAATATTCTGCATTTCAGGATTAATTTACACATTATCAGGAATGCTTCTCGAATTTGATCATTCAAAACACTTGAAAGGTTCATTCAAAACAAAACTTTCCTGATTGGTGGCTGAAAGTCAATTGAAACATAAATAAAGATAAATGTTTGCACCATGTATGTTTGCAGTTGTTGCTCTTTTAAATATGTCATAGTTGTCTAAACATTTCGTTTTGTTGGTAGGCTTATATGAATGGCGAGTGAATTCACACCACAATAAATTAAACAAATGAATAGAATACTGACTACATGCCTGTCTATAAATCTGTGATGTCTATGTCGTTCTTAAAATCTATTATTGGTTTCCTAGATGACTGTCTTGTTTTAATTTGCTTTGTTTTCTCAATTTAGTGCCCTAGTTATTTTAACTAACTTTGAACAATAGCTCTTATAGACCTTATTCATAAATGGTACATTTTTTAACCCTGCAATGTCCAGGGCTCATCCCTTTGGCATGTAAGATTTGTTGTAATTATCCAGACTAAAATACTCAAGTATACCCTTGCCCCTTAATGGGTTAAAAATTCTTCTGTATGTACGTTGATTAGAAACCCTCGCATCGTTTGAGATTAGGATTTGTTTTTTAATTTCTTGCATAACAACAAAACTAGTGAGGTTTATTATGCCCATAAAAATATTAAACTGAACATTATTGCCCAGCAAATAATTTTCAGGAAGCTTATATCGCAAATACTCACACCAGGATACTTTGAAAAACTCTTTAATGAGGAACTAACGTTTGGTCACTTTACAAGCAACATCATCAGAGTGTCTATTTACATGAAAATTTTCGGCTTAAATAACCAACACGATTACAAAAATATAGATGAGAAAGGGATATTCCCTGTTTTGACACCTCATTTATCATTCTCTCCTTTTCTCATCTCTATTTTTGTAATCGTGTAGGTTATTTAAGCCTAAAATTTTCATGTAAATAGACACTCTGATGATGTTGCTTGTAAAGTGACGAAACGTTAGTTCCTCATTAAAATATCTTTCAAAGTATCCTGATATGTTTATTTGAGATATGGGCTTCTTCAAAATTATTTGCTGAGCAATAATCTTTATTACTAGACTTCGATTTTCGCCTGGTATTTCGATTGCCGAAGTCCTAAACAGAACATGTTCTAGAATTAAGTCCCTTAGGGTGGTCAGCAATTTGGCATGCAAACGAGGCAAAAGGTTTGTGATGCCTTGTTTACATACATTGGAAGCCAATATAACACTGTTTCACTGCCAGTTGAACTGTAATATAAACTGTATGCTGGGATCAGACATAAATCAAACCAATGAATGCTGGACACAGTTGGAAATCCCGCAAGCCTTAAAAACTGAGCCACCCTGCCCCTTGTAAATCATTATGGGAAGCTGTCATGGAGCAGAAAAGACGTTTTGTCAGTTTATTTGCTGTCCAAAGACTTTTTGAATTGGAGTGGCTGCCCTGCACTCTTTTAATGGGGTGAAATTATTACAAACAGCTTTGAGTTTGTTATGAGGGTCTGAATTTTGGTTTTAATGTGTTTTAGAATTAGTGCTGAGCCCGCGTACTTGCTATTCTGCAGTATGTCAGATTTAAGCCTGGTTTCCGTATGATCGCTACGATCGCCGCGATTGCTGTGATCGCTGAAAAGTGTAGCCTGGTTTCCATGCGCTGAGATCGCTACAATCGTAGGATGTTCTTCTCGCGCCAAATTGAATGGCGGCCATCGATGAAAGACTGTTGCTCCAAGCAAATTATTTTTTCTTACTTGTGCTACTCCGAAGCCGACGTCAGTTGCAAAGACGAAGAAGGCACCGATTTTGGGTAAGGGAAATTTTTAAAAGACGAATACAATATGGTGCCTACCACACGCTTGTTAGTGAACTACGAATCTTTGACCGAGAATTTTTTTTCAGGTATGTACTAGGTATGCTCATTTCTTGTAATGATTAAAATCTATCGAAAGTCAGTGAGTAAACTATCTAATTGTTTGTAATGTGTGTTGACTGAGGTAGCCAAACTTTTGTGATTTCTTTGACTAATTTAAAACACTGAAAAATAGTTTAAGGCAAAAGTAACACTTATATAGTGGACAGGTGATAAAAGTAATATCTTTATAAAGCCTACTTTCCGGTGAAAAGACTTGAAGAAAAAGACTTTTGGACATTCTTGTATAAAAGTTTGAACACAGAAAAACTCACTTTTGTATAGTCTTAGGAGGAATCTGAAATTTCAATTCAACATGAACCAATAAAAAATTGCAAAGCACAAGACTTCAATTTCACTGTCTGTCTTTTATTCTAGGTTTTTCAGGATGTCTCCAGAAAGGCTTGAGCACCTGACGAGACTTGTAACCCCTCATATAACCAAAAAGTTTTGTCGATCACGAGATCCTATTTCACCATGCAAACGACTTTGCCTATGTGTGAGGTATTTAGTTACAGGTGACTCCCAACTGTCACATTCACTTCTGTTCAGACTCCGACGGTCAACTGTTTCCAATATAGTTCGAGAAACATGTGATGGAATATGGCAGGCATTGCAGAAAACCTATATGAAATGCCCCCAGAATCTACAAGACTGGTTAAAGATAGCCCATGAATTCATAAAAGAATTGAACTTTCCCAATTGCTTGGGTGCAGTAGATGGTAAACATTTCTGCATTGAGTGTCCGCGTGGTGCTGGATCAGCATTTTATAATTATAAACATTTTCATAGTGTAGTATTAATGGCAGTTTGTGATGCTAAGTATTGTTTCAGTCTAGTAGATATTGGTGCTTATGGCAGGGATAATGATGCTGCAATCTTATCAGAATCAGTTTTGGTCAAATGTTTGAAAATAGGCCATCAAATTTTAATATTCCAGCCCCAAGAATTGTAGGAAACTTCAGGCTGCCTTATGTTTTGGTTGGAGATGATATTTTTGCGCTTAAGCCATGGCTTATGAAACCATTTCCCGGTAAACATCTTGATGAGAATAAAAGAATATTCAATTACAGGCTTTCACGTGCTCGAAGGACTGTTGAGAACACGTTTGGAATTCTGGCAGCCAAATGGAGGATTTATAGACGACCAATCAAAGCAAGTGTTGAAACTGTAGAGAAAATCATAAAGGCTACAGTCTGTCTTCATAATTACCTTCGACTGACTGACAATGACTGTTATTTGCCAAATGGATTTGTTGACAGTTTTAGTAGTGATGGAGACCTGATTCCTGGAGACTGGAGAAACATTATACGAAATGATGAGGGTGGACTGGCTCAAATGGGGAAGATTGGAGGCAACAGATATGGCTTTGAAGCAGCTAAAAGTAGAAATGACTTTATGGGATACTTTGTCAGTGAAGAGGGTGCAGTTGAGTGGCAGTATAAGCATATCAGAAGCTGTGGGATAATAAATAACATTCAAAGTAATACGTGATACACAAGATAACCAATGAGGTATTGACTATAAATAATTTGCTATGTAGGCAAATTGTGGCTTAATTGAAAAATAATATTGGAAAGCATTACAAAGTGGCTGCTGGAAAATCCTAGAAACAGCTGACAAAAAGAACTGTTTGCATTTGTCGAAAAAGTTTTTTTCAATTAATTTTACATTCCTTTCTGTTTTATATGGCTGTCTTCTCACTCTTCACTACTGGTTATAGTTTGTTCAAGCTACACACACACACACACACACACACACATATAAATATATATATATATATATATATGTATGTATGTATAAGGAGTGGTCTAACCAAACAATGAGCTCCTAGGAGAAAGATCCCACTAAGGTGTCTGCTCTATTTCATAGATTAGTTAAAACATGAGTGTATATGCAGTCAACATTAACAGTTACTTAAATAAAAAAATGTTTTGGCTACTTGGCCTTCTTCAATTTTATGTACATAAGTATGTTAACTTAAAGTTTTAAAAGTCCGTGATGCATATGAATTATATACACTATTTGTCTTGTCATTGTTCTGAAGTCAAGTCCAGTTAATTTAATTATTAACTTAAAACAACAACAGGAAACAATGTTCCACAAAGGACTAAGCAACACACAAATCAGTATTTATAATCATTCAAGTTTTTTATAAGTTCTACATCACTCATCTGCAGAACCAAAAGGTGTGTTGGGGATAAAATCCTGTAAATTATGCTGATATGACAGGTTGCACTGATCTTGACCATAATTTGGCTGGACAATACGTTGCATATAAGCTTCCTGCTGTTGTGCTTTGTTGTAACAATAATTTCCAGGGAACTGTAGCTGTGAAGCAAGACTAGGAGTGTCAGGTAAGAAAGAGCCAGCAAACACTGCTTGACAAAACACTTGTT
Organism: Heliopora coerulea; assembly: GCA_030142905.1. Classification (NCBI taxonomy): domain Eukaryota; kingdom Metazoa; phylum Cnidaria; class Anthozoa; order Scleralcyonacea; family Helioporidae; genus Heliopora; species Heliopora coerulea. Next base: position 30,135 of record JASJOG010000324.1, read on the forward strand.
CAATTTGAAGTCTTACAAAAGCCTTGCTTCTGGCAGGAAGCCTCCTAAGTCCTTGGTTCAAGACTTCTACAAAAGAGATTATATTCACCACCAACGTCCTCTGATAGTTTTTGTTTTTCCATCTCTCCTACCTTCTTCAAATGGGCTGACAGTGAACTAGGTATTCCATAATAGCTTTATCTATTTCCTGGTTTGTTGATGGTTTCTTCATAGCACTCCATGGTTTGTTCCTCTTAACTGTCCTGGATTTTGCTTTTTGACATTCTTTTTGTTTTGGTTCGCTCGACAGACTATCAATTTTGGTACAACTTGAAATACTGGCACACTCACTGTCCTCACATAATGTTGACTCTTCATTATCTTACTCAGTATCACACTTAAGTTCATCTTAATTTTCCAAACCATCCATTGCACGATCATTTTCTTTCTCGTCGTTTTCATTATCAGAATCGTTTGACCTTCGTGTTGTTTCAGATTCGTTCTCTCCTGTGTCAATAACTTGTGCTAATTTAACAGTTTTAATTCTAACATTGCTGGAAGTAGGTCGATGATCTATATACGTTTCAAGCCAGTCTAAATTGACAAACTCTCTGGGAACTGGCACAGCATCTCTGCCTGATCCTGATGGCACTGATTTTTTTCTTTTCAGATACCTTCTAAATGAAGTTCTGATGTTTTTGAAAATCTTTTCAGCCTCGTCAGGAGTTGTTTTGAACATCTCAGCTATTTTTGTCCAGGAGTTTAACTTTTTGAATTTATCTCTAAAATCATTACTATATTTATTGTATTAACAATTATATTTTTGCACCTCCTCCATAAAAACGTCTGTAGAGAAATTGGAAGCTTCTTCTGAGGTGTCCATTTTGATTTGAGAAAGTTCACAAGTTCGCGCATGGTATTGTGGGATATATCACAATCGCTGAGATCATTCAGATTGTTGGTTTATGTTTCCATTAAAACTCTCGATCGTTATGATCGCTGGCATTGATCGCTGCGATCGTTGAGATAGAAACTTTTCTATCTCAGCGACTGCGATCGCTGCAATCGCTGCAATCGCTGCGATCACCAGGATCGCTGTGCATATTGTTTCCATATGATCGCTGTGATCGCTGAGATCATTTTTCAACGATCTCAGCGATCGTGGCGATCGTAGCGATCATATGGAAACCAGGCTTTAGTGATTACCAAAACATGAAAGTTCATGATTCATACAAATTATCTTCCGTTCAACAGCAGCGAAGAATGTCGTTTGCACTGAGTCGCTCAGCAAATGTCCGGATGACAAGCACCAGCTTGAGTTCCTTTACGAGTTCTGTAGACATTCATCAGAAAAAAACCAAGTCAAAATCTCACTGTGAAAAGTGATAAGTTGGGCGTATTCAATAGAGCTAAGTTTGAAAACTGCTATTTCAATGTCCAAAAAAACACGAGAGCAATATCCTATAATTCGACCTCTCGTTTTGTCAACAACATACCAGCACCCGAGTTTGCACACGGCATAACGGAGTGTGTGGAACTCGTGGATATACACTTATAAACAAATAAACCTAGAATTTACCCCCCTAGTTGCCACATATGTAAAAGGACTGCACGCAACTCAAGATTAGTGTCCTTGTACCGCGTTTCGCGCGGTGAGCGAGGGGATAATTAATGATAAAGTTTGATTGGATTTATCTTCAGTTGTCTAAATTGGCTGAGAGGTTTGTAACTTTACTGAATGCTAAGATATTAAGAATTTCAACTGTTGTGCTGGTTTAGGAGAAGCTGTAAGTGATAACGGACATTTGCAAAATGCTTGAAGAAAAGATGTTCGTAAGGGTCAAATTTGAAATTTCTACTTTGACAAGAAAATTGTCATCGGACATTGCCTTGTAATTTGACTATCGTATGCCATTTTCATTTTGCCAAGCCTAAATTTTCGACTGACTTAAAGGCTGCTTTTCCTTATTCTATCAGACTATACTGATCTACACTGATAGCCACGCGGAATTTATGCAAAATGTCTAACTGGAAACAAGCCCACTAAATCACAGAAACATTCTGCTTTGGCGAAACTGAATATTTCGTTTGTAATTTAGCACAAAACAACGCCCTTCACTGTCCACGGTCATTTGCATTGGCTTAGTTGAGACCGTTTGTCTATGTTCACAACGATTTGTTTCCGTTTGGCGACTCATCATTTCCAAACAATCCCCTATTGTTGCCGCTTCCGAATCGTTGTGTTCACATTATGGAACCCATCTCGAAAGTTTTTTGCAGCAATTAAAGTCTTGACGGGTCTGACAACGTGAATGTACTTTGGAAAAACAGATTTTCAGGTACCGCTTTTAAGATTAAAACGCTAACACAATTGTTCACAAATTTTCAAAAAATCCTAGTTCAATTTGGCCAGTCCGCTTTCCACAAAGCAAATTTGCATTCTTCTTCACGTAGCTAATAAAAAAGAATGGGGAGCTGATAATGGAGAGAATGTTATATCTAATTCCACTTATTCCACAGAAGCAAGCCAAAGAAAATGAATCAGACACGACAAAACATTGAAGATATCAGTCAAAATTTCATGGTAATCTGATCTGGATTACGACGACTTCAGAGCGACATAAAGTAAGTGATTCTTTTATTCAACGTAGTCAGAAACTTACTTGAACGTTTTACTCAAGTATTCAATGACGAAAAATGAACTGAATTGCAACAACGTTGATTTATTCTCTGTTGAGAAACAATGTTTTACAAATGGAGTGACGTCACAGCTTGACATGGCCGCAAGTTTATCTTTTCGCCTCAGTTGAGGTATATTCCGTTCAAAAAGCTGTTTTGAACAAGAACCTAGTAGTATAACGCACCAAAATAAAAATAGAAAGATACATACATTATGCTGTTAAAAAAAAATTCGTGTCTGGCACTTTAAGAAATATGATCAACAACAACATACCTAGAAAGGTATTTCGAGTTCAACAAGTAAGCTTTTACAACCTTGAAAATTCGACTATGGGGATTGGTCGTAAACTTCAACGCTAACGCTCAAAGTTTTTCAGTCTTGATCAGTTTCAGATCGATCACAACAGATCAATCTCTGGTTGACCCCATGCAAAGCAGAGTCTTAAAATGGTATTGGCTTAGTATTTATTTATTTCCACGAACGAAAACAAACTGGCATTCTTTCTGGTCTTTCTTGCACTTAAGTTTACCTGCATTGAATTTCGTGCCTTTTCGCAAAAGATTGTGCAGCAAGAGCAACAAAAAAAGCATCTAGTTAACCAGATATATTTCTGTGTGGATGACAATTGAATGATTGGAAGACGTTGTTTCAAAGGTACTGAAAATGTTTTGTTGGAAAATTGTCTTTTTAAATGCATGGTTGAACTGAGGTGACTTGGTTAATGGACAAAACTGGAACTATAATTTTGCGATTTTGTTTCCAAAACGTTCTTAAAGCTTTTTATTTTCTCTTGTTCAAGCAAACACCACCAGAATTGGGAATACAAGAAATTTTTCGTGCAAACGATAATAGGTTATTTACAAGCGATATTTATTTGTGACCTGATAAACATTACAAGCGTATGACTCATCTAATATAAATTCTCACACGTGTGTCAGAGTGATTAATTACTAGGGTGCGACTGGTTAATGGAGGTGGTGGGCGTTGAAAGAAGACAAAAACAGTTAAGAAGAAGAAAAAAAAATTATATATGTGTATATTGGAATTATAAGCTAAACATGGTGTTAAGATGATGGACTTGAACATTAAGTTCGGGTTTGAGCTTCTTAATATGTAGTGCTTCTTTGAGTTTAAGAGAAAGGACATTTATCGGAGTCTATGATTTTAAAACATGAGGAGTTATACTGAAGTTTGCAAGCAGAGGATTTTTGAAGGTGTTTGAATATGTGGGAATGTTTGTCAGTTTGTGTGTGCTCATTAATCCGAGTGGTGAGGTGACGAGTGGTTTCGCCAATGTAACGGGAATTACATCCTGCACAAGTAAACTGATGTACCACATAAGATTTAAGCTCCCGAGGAATCGGGTCTTTAAAACTAAAAAGATTCTTAATTTTGTATGGTGAAAAAGCAAGTGTGATCCCTAGGTCGGTGCATAACCGTTGTATAAGTGACTTGAGTTTGCATTGTGTTATTTTTGAGTAAAAGCCGGTGTATGGTAGTTTGAAGTAGCGTGTATTTCGTTTGTCATCTTCTGTGTGTTTTGTTTGGTCAGACTGGCTTTGTTCTTCATTGTATTGACTGATGACTTTATGCATTATGTGGAAAGGATATGAGTTACGTTCAAGAGTAAAAATAAGTTTGTTGAGATCTTCTTTGAAGCCGGTTTCCGTGTTATTTATTTTACGAGTCCGATTAATTAGTGTTTTTATCAATCCTATCTTATAATTCATGGGTGAGAAACTCAAAAAAATTCATGAACAGACCGGTTTATGTTTTTTTGTGAAAAGTAGTTGTGGTGCAGGTGTTTGTTGATTTGGTTACCAAAACATCTAAGAATAGAAGTTTACCATTTTTCTCCTTTTCAAAAGTAAATTTGATGTTAACATGCTGACGGTTTAAATTATCGAGAAAGAGCATCGCATCGTGCTCATTGTGAAATACGCAAAAGGTGTCGTCAACATATCTACGATAAAATAAAACACGGGTTTCGTCGTAATTTTCTAACCAAAGTTGCTCATGGTAACCCATGAAGAGGTTGGCTAGTACTGGCGCTAAAGGAGAACCCATAGCTACTCCGTCAACTTGATCATAAAATAAACCATCAAATAATGGTTTTATTTGATAACTTTTTATTTTATTTGATAACCCAAACTTTCCTATCAACAGAAAAGATCTCAAACAATTGTTTCTATTTGCTACATCACAGACGCATTTTTTATTTGATGGTTTATTTTATGATCAAGTTGACGGAGTAGCTATGGGTTCTCCTTTAGCGCCAGTACTAGCCAACCTCTTCATGGGTTACCATGAGCAACTTTGGTTAGAAAATTACGACGAAACCCGTGTTTTATTTTATCGTAGATATGTTGACGACACCTTTTGCGTATTTCACAATGAGCACGACGCGATGCTCTTTCTCGATTATTTAAACCGTCAACATGTTAACATCAAATTTACTTTTGAAAAGGAGAAAAATGGTAAACTTCTATTCTTAGATGTTTTGGTAACCAAATCAACAAACACCTGCACCACAACTACTTTTCACAAAAAAACATAAACCGGTCTGTTCATGAATTTTTTTGAGTTTCTCACCCATGAATTATAAGATAGGATTGATAAAAACACTAATTAATCGGACCCGTAAAATAAATAACACATAATATTTATAGGTAGTGCTACTCTGGTTTGGTGGCCAGCAAAAGGTACATACAAGTTGCTAGAAGACATTTCTTAATTGAAGATTAAGATAGAGTCACCAGGTATTTCCCTTAGATTTAGGGGTCACCGGATATCTCCCTGATAAATAAAAATTAAAACAAGGTCACTGGGTATCTCCGTTGAAATAAGGGTCACCAGATATCTCTCCAAGATTACTGCTAGAACACGGTAACGACCGGGATAAGATTATTATAAGATAATTAGTGTTATGAATAAAGCTAAAGTTAAAGAATGTTTCGATCATCCTGATTTCCTTTTCAGGTTATCTTCCAGCTGGCATAATGTATCCAGTTGTTCCTTCAGGTTTCTTGCATTTTCTCTCAATTTCGTCCCTGCTTTCGACTTAGAGCCATTGTGAATATCCTTTGAGTAAGTAACAATCTCCAAGACGGAAACTCCCAAGCCAGCGACTGCAAAGACCGTTGCTAACTTCCCTGCAGCCAGAGCTGTGCCCTTAAACGCTTTCAGGTTCTTCAGCATCTTCGGGCATTTCTTGAGAACTGAAATTTCAGCAGCAGTAAAGGAACGAATTTTTTGGAGAGCTTGCACGCTTCTTTTGATGCCAACAGCTGATGTCATGGACGTTGCTGCCAAAGAAGTACTGTCCAATGCAATGGATGCGATCGCTAAATTTGCAATCTGCTGTAGCTTCTTTTGGAGTGAATCCAGTGTCTCCAAACCTGCCAGCAGCTGCTTAACAACGGTACTAATAGCTTCTGTTTCTTTTTTGTCTTTATCTAGGCAATCTTGTGCCGTTTGACATTGGCCTAAATACAGGAGAAACATTTTCATTGAACATCGAGGAAGAGTTAAGTGTATATCGGAATTTGGAATGTCTTAGAAAGTTTGGAAAATTTTACAGAAAGAATGAAGTCATTATGAAAAAGAACGATGAACTAAATGTACAAATCACCCAAGTGGTTTTATTATGAAGATTTTCTATGAGATTTTGTTTTCTGTAAAGCGGTTAAACCGCTTTCTTACACCTCTAATTCTAGTGTTTTGGCACACCACAAACAAACTGGCCACTCCATTTCAATTGATGACTTTTCAACTCGCAGCACCTCCTCTTCCAACTTTGAACTTCTTCTCAGGGAAAGTCTGCTAATAAAAAAGTTTAACCCATCTCTCAACGCTAAAATTACATCTGTTCCTTTAACATAATTCTAATCTCATGTTCTTACGTTAGCTGCATCTTCTTACCCTATCCTCTTACTAACTCACTACCTACTCATTATCTCATCGTCCATCTCATTAACACGTTAATCCTTTCTTACACCTAATTACTTCCCGTCATTGTTAATAGTTAGCATATATTCCAAACACTTGTATATATTCCTCACTCTGAAGATGTCGCAAGACTAGCGACAAAGCGTCCGTAAAATTAATTTCTGTTTTTATTAATATTTCCGTTATTATGGGTCTTTTTAAAACTTTATGCTGGGCATTAATATTCTTAACGAGGTTAACTCCATTCATCTAAATATGCTCAGACCTGTTTCATTGTAATTAACAAGAAAAATGGGATAACATTTGAAGTTCATCTCAAGAGCAAGTCAGTCTTCCTTAATTTTCTTGAAGGTTAAGCTTGCTCAGTTTCAAGAACAGCTGGTGCTTCAACAGCGCCAGACAAATATTTCCCTAGCACTTTGAAAAGGTATTGAAGGGAATTTATCTGGTTAAAAACTAAGCTACAAACAATGTCCTGATTCCCAACCCGGCCATTTTATTTAAAACACATTCAAAAAAAAGTCAAAGCTTCCAGCATAATCATGACTACCAAATATACAAACGTCACAGAAAATAGCATTTTTGAAAAGTTTGGAAGTCCTGCTTAGCACTAAGGTTGATTTTCTTAGGTTTGGTCTTATAAAAATAGCTGAAATATAACCTTTCATTTTTGACGACTCTACTATTGATGTAGTTATATTAGTTGCTGCCCCTGCCGCTCCCACCACTCCACCAGCAACGGTTAGGGAAAGAGATGTTCCGAAGGTGAACGGTGCCAAAACAAGACCACCAAGCGCCATAAGTCCTCCAGTAGCTCCAACACTGGAACCAGTGACGTTGGCAATGTTGCAACCCTTATGCAGGCTGTCGCATTCATTGGCAATGTAATTTAACTGATCGATTGTTCCCTGTCGAGTCATTTTCCAAGTGGACATTTTGATAAGGAACTCATGTTCGACTTTGTCAAATGGCATCACTTTTTCTAGGAACTCATCGATATCCTTCTTGGATATTTCGTTCTCTTTGTCACATGTTCTAGCTTCCACTTCTTTTACTACCACCTTTCCTGCTTTACATACTTCTGATGTAACGGTTCCTATTGTTTCGGCCAATTTTGTAATCTGGAAAACAGAAAGTGAACGGATTTAGATTGTATGATGCAGGTGGTTTTTGGAGCAATGTTTATAATTACGATATAGATCATACTGAAATGAAACCATGATGCTCTTATAACTATGGTCGGCAACAAGGCCATGTAGTGCAACAACAGGTTGACATTTATACCTTTTTGTGAGGATGGATCTCAAGCACGTCGGATTTTTCCATCAACAAAAGCCCGGCAGTTTGCTAAAGCATTATATGTTGCGAAAATTGAGAAAATGGTTTAATTAGCGGGAGGACCACCCTGGCTGATCTAGTCAAAATGTGACTCGATTCTGGTTATTAATGTCCTGCAATTGTGTTGACCCGACTGAGAAACAGGTAGAATGTACAAGCCTTCCAGTGCTTGGGCATTTACGTCATTGGAACAGCTGGGTCTAGTTGGCATAAAACATCTAGCCAGTAGACGTAGATTGAAACCATAGTAAATCCAGTAAGGTATGCCGACACGCTTATACATAGAAAGCCCTCAAACAAAACTACAAGTTCTTCATTTTTGGTGATATAGTTGTTAGCATATCAAACCAGAATTACATTTTGTCTCCAGCTTGTACTGATAGGCAAACTTAAAAGGTGACGTCATAATCATAAGAACACTTAGCGTAGAACAAAATAAATAGATACACGATACGTATGTGCGTCTGCTCTTATCAAACTCAGTAGATTTCAGCAATAGAGTAGGCAATGACATTAAGGACGGTAACGTGTTACAAATATTGCAAAAGGAAATGGCTATTTTATTGAATTAAAATACGTGAGAATACAAATATCCATAATTTCAATATTTTACCAACGATCCTGTGACATCGAACATTTCACCGATTATCCCTCGGTTTATTTTAGCCAATTGTTTATTGAAGCAGTGCCCTAATACAAAATTCACCATTATGACCATGCAGGTACCTTCTCTTCTTCTCGTGGCCACTGCTACACATGTGCCTTTCTTGTTAGGAATATCAAAGCCCAACATATAATTTTGAATAAATCCATAATAATCCAGACATGAGTTATTGAAAAATATTTTTAATTTAACTAACGTTTCGTTGCCAGTCCTGCAACATCTTCAGAGTAAGTGATAAATTTACAAGGTGTTCTCGACTATATAATATTCTATTTACAATGACAGGAAGTAATTAACAGAAAGACTGGTGAATAGAATATTATATATCATTGTAAATAGAATATTATATAGCCAAAAACACCTTGTAAATTTATCACTTACTCTGAAGCTGTTGCAGGACTGGCAACAAAACGTTAGTTAAATTAAAAATATTTTTCAATAACTCATGTCTGGATTATTACGGGTTTATTCAAAAATTATATGCTGGGCTTTGATATTCCTAACAAGATTGCGCTTTCCGCCTGGTTCCTCAATTGCCACATGTGCCTTTCTCCAATCCTACCATTCGATTCCTTGACATAACCCTGAGTAAATAATTTAGCATCATTTGACACGCACCTTCTGTGACATCATTGACTGTATCTCAGGTTGCGAAGAAAACGTTTATTTGTGAATTTGACAAACTAATATGGTCTGCGTGTAAGAAACCCGTACAGAATGAGTTAGAAGCATTAAATCAATTTTCATTTGCTATATTTTTCAGGCGATCCGTGGCACATTTCTACTTCCAACGGTTTGAAGGCCTGGTGCAAAATTCTCCTTTTCCTCTTTTTAAATCTGATCTTGAATGCGCAATTCGTTTAAGCATTGGCAAGAGAGAAAGCCATAAGCTGTAAAGAAAAAGGAGAAACAATCAACCATTTTGTCATGGAGTTAAAAATCCTATCCTAAAAATGTGCTCTGGCCTGCTAACTAATGATTTCTTAAGAGATCAAGCAGTTGAAGGAATTCAAAGCGATAAATTATGACCAACTTTTGGTTGCGAAAGTAAACTTGATCTCGTCAAATGTATAAATATTTGTCAAGCAGACGATGTGACACAAGATCGAATGGAAAGCAGAGAAATTGCAACGATGAAATGGAAATTTAACACAACGATCGCATCCACAATCTACGTGTGAAAGATTCGATTATTCTCATCCTAGGAAGCTTTGCTCAGCCAATGGTCAAGCTTGCCGTAAAGGTAGTAAATTAAGCCATTTTGAAAGAATGTACTAAAAGGGAAAGCCTTAAACAGATAGAGGACCGTCATTAACGACATGAAAGATTGTGATTTACATTACATACACACGTTCATAGAGAACCTTCTTTACGGCATGAACAAATCAGAATTTCGTCCTTTACTGAGGAAATCAGTATTCCAGCACTAATCTAGTTGCAATTGGTCAAACGATCAGAAATATACTGATGTATTCAATGAGAAGGAACTTTGCTGAAAATCGTAAGGTTGCAAAAGCTCAGTGAGACAGACACGGCCCTCTCATAGCAAACCACCCCCAGTATAATTAATTCAATAATTTGCAGGGAAAATTCATTCGTTGTTAATACTGTGCAAGAAAGTCGTGCGCTTCCTTTTCTAGTAGCCGTAACGACTTTTTCGTCCCTGAAGTCCGAAAGTCTAGCCGTAAGAGATCGAGGAGCCTCGATGTATACTCATTTATCAAAATTAGCGTTCGCAACCATGCACTGGCAGTCTGCGCACGTCTTTCACAAATTTTCACTCCTTTATCATTTCGAATTAACCAAACGACATTTTCAGGTTCCTTCTGTCAACCACCAGAAAAGTTAAGAGTTCATGTTTGACACCCACACAAAAATACTTCCGCATCAGATAATACACGAATATGATATAACACAAGAATGCTGCGTACGCAGTGGCAAACGAAGTGTAAAAAGCCGAAAAGTTCAGAAAAGAACCGACACGAAGGATGGGAGTGCTGCAATCCCCAAAAAAGCCTTCGCTCAAACAGGGGCTAAGCCAGTGTTCGACCTTTTGGGGGGCAGCAGTTTTTAATGATATTAGTGTTATATTAATATTTAAAAACCGACCAAAAGTGCTTTATCGGGATTTAAAACACGAGGCGATAGCCGAGTATTTTAGATCCGATAAAGGACCTCCTGCGAGTTTTTTAGATGTCTTCTAAAATGAACCTCCTAATACACTAATTCGCGAAGAAAGTTTGGAAATTTATCTTTTGTAAGCCGAAAAAATGAACTTCTTCACATATCAAGGCACACGTGTCTGTCCCGACACGGTTATGATTTTCTTTTGTATTTTTCTCATGAATTTTTAACGAATTTTAGAAATATGTATATATATATATATATATATATATATATATATATAGTGACAATTCTTTTAATTGCAAACCTAAGTAAAAATATATTTAAAAGGTTTAGTGTGGCAAAAGGAAGGAACAATATGCAATAGTATATTAACCACTCACATCAAGTTGTTGCACAAACGCTTTCGCTTTATTAGCTCTTCAGGTGCAAAGAATTTACTGAGTGGTATCTGGTATTTATATTTACAAGTTTGAATTAATTAACGTCATATTATTTGTTATGGTAATTATGTGAATAGCGTAGTTATGAGTCATCTAATATTTACATAGTTTATTATCATAAATAGGTAACAAACAAGCGCTAATTAAAGATCAAATTGGTATTTAAATCTGGTTGAAGTATATTTCTGATTTCTAGTTCTTCTGTTTATCTAAATAGTCGGGTGGAATTTTCACATCGGTATATAGACATAATGTTGAAATGTCCATTGCTGCATTTCGCTAAGTGTTCACTGATGTCTAAGTGTCTATATTCTTCATGCTTAAGTTGTTCCTTGTGAAGGGTAACTTTTTTCCTCAAATTTTTAGTTTGATCCACGTAAAAAGTTTGAACGTAAAAACTTTTCAATGCAAAAGGGAAGTACTTTTTCCAATGTAAAACATCAATAAGAAGGAAATATGGCGTATAAACCAGCAACTCTTGCGTATTTTCAACTAAGCATTCAGTGGCACCTCAGCACAAAGGGTTCAATGGTAAATTTACACATAGACGACTTTAAACTTTCCTGAGAGGTTTTAAAATCCGGATGAAAGCATTACCGGTCAAATACGGTAAAGGTCATCACGCACAAATCACTCTTGAAGTGAAAAAGACTGAAACGGGCAACTGTTTTGCCGAAGGATAATTTGGTGACCAAAAATAAGTAGCTTTGCAGCGAGTTACCTGGTGGCTGTTTACCTTGCAGTTTTATTTCGTGCCAAAAATACATCCTAACGTTTTCAGTGGGGGACATTTCATTGCGAAAAATTCCTGATTGAGGCGATAAAATCTTTGTGTGGAAAGCGGAGAAAGCATCGAAAGACTGTCATGGCCTGGACAACTTTTCTGTACGATGAGTGTGCTATCCCACTTCTCAAGCAATTGACCATGAACGCTGTCCTGTTAAATACTGCAAAATGTTCAAAAATAATCGTCGTACAGAGATGAATGGACCAGAATCTTCATTCTACTTTACCAATGAACACCAGCAAAATCCAGGCGGTAATATTTCGTACAAGAAGTCTCCCTTAGGGAAGAATAAAATCGGGAAGCTACTTTTGAAAGCTGCTCAAAACAATTCCGTTCGCAGAACTTGTGTTTCAAAGCTGCTCGATTCAGACGTACCTGTGATTGTGCAGCTCAGGTAAGTGGTTACCAGAACGTGAAAAGTCCCAAGAGTTATACTAATCGACATCTATTCAACTTCAGCGAAGAATGTCGTTTTAATACACTTAGTCGCTCAGGAAATGTCCTGACAGCAAGCAATTTCCCTTACGTCTTTTGGTCATATAAATCAGAAAGAACCAAGACAAAGCGTTGTTGCAAAAACTGAACAGTTGGCCAATGCATATTCCAAGGAGCTAACTTTGAGAACTGCTCTGTCAAGTCATAAATTATCCAGTTACTGAGGTGGCGAAACCTGCCGGAGGCACGAAGAAAGCCATTTCGTTTGCCGGTCTTAAATCATTTACTGGCTTCAGTGTTCAAATAATGTAAACAACTTGCGAGAGATCCATACAAGGGAAAAAAAGAACGAGACCAAATCGATTTGCTTCAATACGGTACCTAAGTACGGTTTGTTGAACAACATACCAGTCCCCAAGCTTGCACACGGCATTTTTGAGTGACCGGAATCCATGGATATATATATATATATATATATATATATATATATGTATATATATATATATATATACACCAATGATGAGTACCACGAAGGTTACAGCGTTGGAATGAAAATATAGAGCGCTCAATACCGTTACTGGTAGAGCGAATAAGTAAACACAAAAGACAAAATTTTGCTGTCGCTACTCTGAGTTTCACGCGCTCAGGCGATCATCAGGCAACTGATGATCGCCTGAGCGCGTGAAACTCAGGGTAGCGACAGCAAAATTTTGTCTTTTGTGTTTACTTATATATATATATATATATATATATATATATATATATATATATGTATATTTATATATATATATATATATATATATATATATATAGAAAGATACATACACAAAGCGAAAATTTTTCTCCCTAGTCACCACGCGTGTAACAGGACTCCACGCACGTCAAGATTAGTACCCTCGCACCACACTTCGCGTGGTGGGCGAGGGGATTATATGACAGAATTTTGCTAGGTAGACTTATTTCAGTAACGGTTTCATCCTTACATAGTGTAATCAAAATATATCCATTCGAAGAAGCTCTAGGTAGAAAGCCAAGAAGTTTTCATTCTTTACCTTAGTACAACTAACCGGCTTACCTTAGATAAAAAAGACAAGCATTAAGCAATGACAAAGATGAAACAAAATGCACTGTCGAGGTAATCTTATCAAGGCTTGATCCAAGTCATTACCTGAGACAAGAAAAGCAGTTTAAGCTTTTGGCATGGAAAACAATTGAAGACCAAAAACTTAATCAAATACACAGCAGTTGTCATTGCATGCCATCACGTCAATTAGTTTCCTTGTCACTTTCAATAAATATTGAAAAACTGGAACGAGGTATTAAGTGGCAACTGAGATACTCAAACGGTACTTAGAACTGGGACTTATGAATAGGCAGAACGCTAACTTTCCCCCAAGTTTTACAGAGCATAATATTACAATATGAGATAGGTCGTTTCGAATATATTCCCTTATTCACAGAAAAACGCAAGGATGTTCTTAATGTGAGGTGTGAGGGCGTCACGCTACTCCCCAATAATTTGATTAGACAAAGAAGTCGGTCAGTGCTTCCAAACCTGAAAACGTTTGTTGGAGAGAAATGGCTTAAAATAGAATAGGTTTAAAATTTTAAAATTTTCAAAAGTAGATTTGATAGAAAACAAGCAAAATTAAAATTTTTCCGGAATTAATTTTAAACATCATCATTGTGATAGCGAATGAGAAGTTGGGTTGAGTAAAAAAATGTACCTCGTCCCCAACATAACTAGAGTCTAGAGGTTGACCATGGCAAACTTTGTATTGGAGGACTATCGAACAAACCCTATGAAAAGGCAGTCATAACTCCTTGGCGTACCTCCCCCTCAATCCGGCAGTTTGGTCTGAGCACATCCCTGGAAAAACGCTTATAAACAAAATATTTCCATAAATTATTCGATCTGTCGAACGTCGTGACTCTGAAGTTGTCCTCCATCTGGGTTCCACCTATTAGGATTTTTTAAGTCTTTGCGTGGTCAGAAAGATGAAATCGTATTATTGGGTTTTCTTTAATAATCATCAATAAAAATTTGTTCAAACTTTGTTGAAAACATAGTTAATCGATCAGCAAAATTATCGAGCATGTTTCAGACAAAAGATACGTTCAGACATGCAATGATAATTCGGATATTGGAATGTTAATGTTAACGTGATGTACGTTCGTCGAAAAAAACTTAAAAACAACTTGGTGGAAACCACTTGTACTAACGTTGACGAGTGTTCGGATTTGTTACAAGTCGTTCCAACAAGTCTCTCACATTTCGTATTGTTTCAACAACTTGCTACAGCTTCTTAAAGCGGCAAGGTGCTTCATGTTCGACGACAGATTTTTCTCAACTTGTCGGAACAACTACAATTGCCACGACCTGTTTGCAGATTTGCCACAATCCTGAAGTGGCAACCACTTGCAACAAGCTTCGAGATTTTTGGTTGTGTAAGACCTCAAGATACCTTCTTTGTGTGCATTCTCGGTGGGAGATCTCAGAGGAATGATCGAGAATCTTCCTCTAAATGTCTAAACAATTTATTTGGATTTATCAATTAATTTCTGTACACGAAATGAAAAATTTTGCAGAGTAAACCTAAAGGCATTTGTTTCCAAAATCTCTGCTCAATTTAAACGACTGATTTTGTTTACATGACTTTCATTTACATGTAAAGAAGAACGTCTTAAGTTTTCACGGGCGATAACTTCCTGATTCGCGCGTTGCATTTAAAACGAACGCAGCAATAGACTTCGCCGCATCTAATATAAAGACGGAACTAAACGTTCGAATATTATTTAAGAATATCAGTCGACATCCTTGGTTCGTAATATCGGAAAAGCTGTTAAATGATCCAGCATTTGTCATACCTCGCCATTGCTTAGGCAAAATATTTCACCGAAAGCAATGCTTTATCCAAGGAACATTGTTGGCCAATAACTGTTTGCTAATAATGTTCAAAAACATTTGAAAGTTTAGCCAGGGCTTCGAGCTAGACGTAAGATGGGATATGACATACCAATTGTAACTACGTAACTAGCTTTTCATAAACAATAAAAAATAACACTTATTCACACCAAAGATTAACAATTTTCTTTTTCATGCTCGCCTGGCAATATACATAAGAAGTTTCATGAATGGAATACGGTGGTCCTAAGACCCAGGCCAGACTGACTTTTCATAGTCTATTTTACCAAACAGGTTTACTGAGGGAACAGCTAGACAGAACGGTCTGTTGCCTTATCTGCCTTAACATGCTAACCAAAAACTGTGCATTATTAAAATAATTATTCCAAGTGAAAACATTTATCAGCTTACCTTGGTTTAGTTCAGTTTACTTTAAAAAGTGAAACCACTGAAGTTAAGACGATATGTCGAGATAACGCAGGCAACAAATGGAGAACAGATTCGTCAAAATGGATTTACAAAGAATCAAAACTTAGACACGAATACAAAAGGCACAGCAGTTGTCTTTTATGCGTAGATAATTAGTTTCCTATTTAAATTTAGAGAACATTGATTGATCAAAAATAATTTTGCCTTGAAAAGATAACGGAGCTATTTCAACCGTTTAATTTATAGAACAATGGCGTAGTGAAGTGTGGGTTTGGGTGTTCAACCCCCTATTGCCAGCACAAATATCCAATAACTACTCCAGAAAGTCGCATAAACCCTGAACTAAAGGTGATATTTGACTCTAACTCCCATAATATGGGTGACACTCGGCACTAACCCTGCCAAGAGGAATTTGTGCCCATTGAAATGGTGTAGAAAATGCCGACTGCATAGACTTGGACTTGGCATTATGCAACCGCGCCACAGAACAATGGCGGACCACTGTTCGACAGTATTATGGCACAATGGCCAATCCAAGTCTGCTATTGCACGCCTGAACTGCGTGAACATTGTTTCCGAAATTTATTACCTCGTGCTTCGCAAAACAAATCTTCCGAACAAACTTAGCGGTTATCCTCGCCTATTTCAATCACTGATACACTCCTACATCGCTAAGACCGCGTTGACTAAAGTTGTATCGGCCTCTTAAATTTTTCGTCTATTCTACCCTCTATAATTGATAGATTACATAAACACTTATCCATTACGGATTTGCATAAGCTGAATAAAGGAATCTGGTATCCGGCAAAACATACTCATCAAGTAGTACCGGTATCCGGTGATTTTCTACAGAATATTTACTGGTTAGTGCTGGCAATTACGTTCTTGCAAGGAGAAATACTGGTAAAAAATAAGTGTGTTTGAGGGTGCCTGGAAGATTTTGAAGTTCGCAAGTTGCAAAGACAGTTCTGGCATGAAACCTACTAAAACACGAGAATTTACCAATATGTAGATTTTATTTTAATTTTATAATAAAACATATACATAAAATGGATTGTTTATTTCTTAGTCCTCATTCCCAAGACTTCGTGGAGAGGTTGGACATGGAAGATTCTGGAAAGACGATAAATATGGAACATTTGTTTTGGCACGTAAGTCTAACGCCTGGCTGATGCTTTCTTCAAGGATAGACGGAATCGTCGATAGATCAAGAGGCCACCAGTCTGTCAATTTCAAAATAAAAGGCTAACGGATCGTTTATAAGTACAATCAAAACGTTTCAGAATCTGACAACTATTCATGTTTTACCAAGAACTCCGATTACCAGTATCAGAGGAGGCCTGGGAACGAGGATGTAAATGGTCTCATCTTGTCACGAATGTGAGCACCCGGTACTACACTAAGTACAGCCATAAAGGAATAACAAGGTTAAATCCAACGTTTCGTTGTCAAACTGAACAGCAACTTCAAAGATTTGACTATTTACAACATGAGGGTCAATTTTATTAAAATTGACAGAAAAGGGAAGACAGGACTAAAAAAGGATTATAAAAACAACGAAACGTCATATTAAACCTTGTTATTCCATTATGGCTGTACTTAGTGTTTTATCCTGGACGTTGATGTTCATTACGAGATCACGTTTTCCTTACAGTATCTTGTTTACAAAAAATCTAATTTGGAACTTCCACTGAAATCACAAACGGTTCACACACGATTTCAGGGCCGACATGAGTTTTTCCTCCTAACATTGCGACTCTGGGTTTGTCCTTTGAGATAAAAACAGCTCCACACCAGGCCTCGTTTGAATAGTTGTTCGTTTCAACGGTCGTTCTTGCAACAAAACAGTTTGTTTGTCTTCGAGGAGTATTTTCAGCCCTATTCAAGCCTCCCAAGCGCACCTCAATTTGGGTTCTGTGCCAGAAGAGTCCTAAAAAGTCTTGTCTACCTACATCTCTGGAATTTAAACTCGCTCGATAAAATTTCACTCTGACGTCCACCTACAAATGTAACAAAAATGGGTGTAATGTAAGCGGTACTTTATAATCACGGCAGAAAAAAAGTCTTTAGTTCCCAGGCTCAGAGGATCGTTCAAACACAGCAATACTGCTGGAGATAATCATGAGCAAAGACTTGACCATGATTACTGCCATAAACCCGGAAGTACAGGTCCTGGTTCTTCCATCCGAAGGCAACTTCAGCCCCAGGGACAGCTCAAAGTGTTTGGCGATGGACAAATCAACGATTAGTACGTCAGAGGAGGAAATCAAAAAGCTCGTGTTATGTGAATATCAAAGGATAAACAAATACCGAAAAATACGGACATGTTGAGAACTCATGATTTGAGTATGGTGGGGTGCTGGAAGCACAGTGATAGTGTTCCTGTCTCTCACCTCTGTAACTGGGGTGTTGGTGGCACAGTGGTAGTGCATGTCTCTCATCTATGTCACTGGAGTGTTGGTGGCACAGTGGTTGTACATGTTTCTCTCACCTCTGTGAATGGGTTGTTCGTGGTAGTGGTTGTGCACGTTTCTCTCATCTCTGTAACTGGGGTGTTGGTGGCAAATTGGTAGTGCTTGTGTCTCTTAACTCAGTGACAGGGTTCGATTCCAGCTCCATGTAGTCATCTGACTAAAGTTACCTTCATCACATGTGAGAAGAGTGTTACCCAGTTTGACTGTACCAAACATTCCACGTTTTACCGGAGTACTCCGATTTTATCCAGTAGTAACACTGGACCCATGAGGGGGTGGCACTTACTGGACTTCTAGCGAGAACAGCTCAGATAGCTGATAAGGTTATTCAGTATGAAAATAAACAATAAAGACAAGGCGTGAGAATTATTGCAATGATATTTCGATTTTATTTCAAAGTCATTAAGAGATTGAACTTAGAAGATTGAAATAAATTCAAACTGCCATCGTAATTATTTTCGCGTCTTCTTGTATTCTCAAATCTTGAGTTCTCAATGTTCGCCATTTGTTTTATCTTTTACTTTTTAAAACTGTCTGCTGGCACAGGATAACGTGAAAATTAGTTTCAAAAGAAACTGTTGAAGTTAAAGTGTCTATACGGACCTTCGAAAGTTTACATATTTGTAAGATTTGAGTTCTTCCGATAAAAATTGTAGTATATCTTGTATTAGAAAAATTTCATTTTCATGGATTTTTTCGCTGCTAAAGTTGGCTATTTTGAAGCTTTTCAACATTTGACCGTGTGATAAAAAAGCTGGAATCTAGTGAGCGGACGTGACTTCAGTCCAGGAACACCAGTACGTAACAACAGTGATTATACGGTGCAAATACACTATACTTTCTTAGTGTAAGATTTTGAAAATAATAAAACTTACACTAAGAAAATATAGTGTATTTGCACCGTATAATTACTGTTATTACGTACTGGTGTTCCTGGACTGACGCCACGTCCGCTCAATCGATTCCAGCTTTTTTATCACACGGTCAAATGTTGAAAAGCTTCAAAATAGCCAACTTTAGCAGCGAAAAAATCCATGAAAATGAAATTTTTCTAATACAAGATATACTACAATTTCTATCGGAAGAACTCAAATCTTACAAATATGTAAACTTTCGAAGGTCCGTATAGGCACTTTAAAATGACTGGCGTTTACAGGTCTTCTTAATCTCACTTCGATAAGATGTGCTTAATAAGTAAATGATAAAACTTTGAAATCGAACTACATGACTTGTTGGAAATTCCTCCTCATCTATGAGATTATCGAAGGAAATCACTTGAAACTGCGCATGTATGTGTAAGTATCCCATGACACTAAACATACAAAAGTTTAGAGTGATGTCATTGAATTATCGCTAAAGTATCCAAAACAAAACTTGCAATAAAATTCTTTCTCGAGGCCAAGCACTAGTGTGTTCGTTCACAATCCTTTGTGATGCCAGGTTGATGTGTTTGTCAAAGAGGGTTGTTATAGGCCATGGCTGAAGAGAATTTATGTCTTGAGTTATGATTATGTGGATATTTATAGTGAAGCAAGGAAGGAAGGAAAGAAGGAAGGAAGGTAAGTAGGAAGGAAGGAAGGAAGGAAGGAAGGAAGAAAGGAAGAGAGGGAGGAAGAAAGGAAGGAAGAAAGGAAGGAAGGAATAAAGGAAGGGAGAGAGGAAGGAAGAAAGGGAGGAAGGAAGGAAGGAAGGAAGGAAGGGAGGGAAGGGAAAAAAAGGAAGGAAGGAAGGAAAGGAAGAAGGAAAGTTACGAAATAAGGCTAAAATTAAACCACAACGTATGTATCATTTGATTTACTATCCAATACTATGTACTTTACATATCAAAACGTTCTGAGGTTTACAAGCATAAAAATGGCAGTGCACGTGTCCCTATTGAACCATAATTCCAATAATCTTTCAGTGTAGGATAGACTGTTTACCCGAGGCAATTTCTGGTGGAATATCTCAATGCCTGCTGCTCCGGCGACTTTGCCTTTCGGCCCATTTTGAAATCACTAAACAACAAACTCTTTCATGGTTTTTCCTCAAAGATCAGGTAAAAATATCTCTGATATACAGAAAACTAAATCGATTTTATTATTTAAAAAGAAAGTTGATCTTTCCTTATAATATTCTGTATATTCGGTTGACATCATAGCGCCTTTGATATTTATTGTATTTTTATTCTAGTTTTATTCAAGTCTTATTCTGTACTTTATCTCTAGTGTTTTATTTTCCTTGTTACTTTATTTTGTAGTTTTTATTTTTTATTTCTTTACAGGGCCGTTCTGAAAACCATTATTGTGATGAACGTACCCTGTTAAAAGATTATTATTATTATTAAAATATCGTTAATTCTTGAGGCAAACAATATCTGGTTGAATGGTAAATGTTTCGGGGGTTTATCGAAATATTTGAGGAGCTCAAATGTCATTTATATCGAAACACTTGCAGATTTCGTTGGGTGCCAGTGGTGCGCAGGGACCATCTTTTCCAGGAATTCTATATGATGATTTTGGGCTAATTTGGAGAATAAACCAGGAGATGAAAAAGAAAATAATTTTGGTTTTTTTTTCATGGGGTTAACAAAGACCTAATTCCCAGCTACTGTGATTGTATAATTTATATTTCAGAAGTGTGAGAGCTTGGAAATATCTTGAGATAATAGATGAACCATCGTGAAGCTCTATCCTCAGAAAGACAATTTCTAAGCCCCAGAAGGAGATCGAACCTGCAACCTTCTGACGACCGGTGAGACGCTCTAAGACTCAGATGATGAGATAAGGTGCAAGTTCGAAATATGTGCGACTTTAGCGGAAGCCACTACATGTTAATAATGATATTGATGAAATTTATATTTTAGAAGTGCGATATGATCCCCGTCTGGGACTCAGAAATTGTCTTACGGAGGTTAAAGCTTGACGATCGTTCATCCGTCATCTCAAGATATCTCCAAGCTCTCACACTTCTAAAATATAAATTTTAGATATATAAAATTTTAGATAAGATAAAAATACAAAATATCAACATCATTACAGTATTAACAAGCAGTGGCTTCCGCTAAGGTCGCACGTGTCGAACTTGCACCTTAGCTCACTATCTGAGTCTTGGTAGCGCAATCGTTAGAGCGTCTGAAAGGTCGTCGATCCCCGTCTGGGGCTCAGAAATCGTTTTACAGAGGATAGAGCTTGACGATCGTTCATCTATCATCTCATGTAATTGTACAATTAACTTTATTACCATGTAACGGTCAATTCTATGAAGGTCTTCAACTTGCCATGAGTCCTGCAAGTATTGCACCTTACTCTACCGTCGCCATTACACCTTGAAGAAGCGAGAAAAAAAATCTGAGTATAGAATTGACATTCATATAATTGACGTAAAAGCCATTACTTCAAGATTTACCATGTAAAACTAATTTAAATGTAAAAATACAGTATTCAGCCTATTACTTAGATAAGACAATCCTCAATTTAAACGTTAGTGAACTGTACTTATGTTGTTCCCTCAGTCTTTTTACAGAAGAGTAACACCCAGTCTTTCACCTAGAGAGGACATTCCTCAGAGGTTGGCTACCTCAACTTGTGTTGTCCTCTCAGACTTTTCACACCACAGTAACACTCTATCTTTCACGTAGATAGGACAATCTTCAGAGGTTGGTCACGTCAGCTTGTCTGGTTGCCTTAGTCTTCTCACACAACAATAGCACTGAAGTCTTTAAACTAGATAGGACACTTTTCAGAGGTTGGTTGCTCAACTGATGTGGTTTTTACAGTCTTCTCACATTACAGTAACACTTAATCTTTAAACTAGATAGGACACTCCTCAGAGGTTGGTTACCTCAACTGATGTGGTTTCTCCAGTCTTCTCACACTACAGTAACACTCTGTCTTTCACCTAGATAGAACACTCCTCAGAGGTTAGTTACCTCAACTTGTGTTGTTCCCTTAGTGTTCTCACATTACAGTAACACTTAGTCTTTCAACTAGAAAGGAACATGTTGTACACACGTTACCTGCACACTCAACCAGCGTACTTAAATTTACATGTACTTCTTCTATACAACACGTTTTTTTATCTTTCTTAGTTTATTTTCGTATACTACAACCGTACCTGTTTTGTCCTGAGCCATGGCAAAAACTACCCTACTTTTGTTCATCGAACTCGGTTCGACAGCCACGGCCGTTGCACGTAAAGCATTTGTTCGGAATATGTGATAAAAAATCTCACCACAAATAACGGTAAACCCATTAAAATTAAAATTTCTTACACTCTCAACTGCCGAATCGCATAAATCAGTTTCGTTGTGAAAATCAGGCAGGGCGGATGCCATATACAGCATCAAGACGAACGTTTCCTCACTTAAAGTACAGTAGCATATCTTTTTATCAGCACATTAATTGATTAAATGAGCACGACAAGTAACTCGGTTGAGATCGTGGAAGTCAGTGCTTAGCAGGACAAATTTACAACCACAAAACAGTTATCACGTATTCACTGGTACCGCGGGAAACAACGTGGTTTATGGCTTTCTATCCTCATTGTTACCTGAGGTGAAAACGTTTGTAAAACCACAGCAGGTCTGGCACTTAAAAATTAGAGTAAGACATCAATAAAACTGAGTTTCAAACAAGTTCATATTTCTTCAAAACTTACCCATACTCTTCTCAAACAACACTTGCACTGTTTGTATCCGCCACCATAACATTCGTGATATGGCTTGATAAAAGAAAAAAAGAGAATAAATTTAGCTTAAGAACAAATAAGAGTACTGGTTCACTTTCGACCAGCCAACCTTTCGCCAACATATTTCACGTGAGGTACTGTAGTAGCATGGTCGACGTTGTTTCGCTGTGATACTGAATCACTGCTTCGACTTGAAAGATAATTTCTTTCCAAAAATAAATTTTAGCATCAGAAAAGGTAAAAGAGGAAATACTGTAAGGGAGGAAATTTTAAGATTTTAATTTTCTTCTGATTTAAAATGATGCGACGAACTTCTACCGAAAAAAGCATATAAAAAGGATATTTTGCGGTCAATGAGCGACATCACTGGTTCAATTACCGTACCTTGACTGACGCAGTGTGAGGTACTTCAACTCGTGTGCTACTTTGAATAAACATTTGTGATGGTTGAACCATAATATTCCATGGATCAGGTGCAGGTCCATTGAGTGGTCCGTCAACAATTTGCCCTGTATTAAAAAAAAAAATATCGTTAGATCACATTAGATAATTGCTAGTTTTCATGTAGCCTTCTTTCAATGACTCACAACATAGCCGCACAAATACACAATCCGTGATGTTACGTGACAGAGAGCTTATCATCTTACAACGAAGAAACGTTTTCTGAGCTCCTGGAATTAAACCCTTAATCTTAGGATGACCAGTGAGACACTTTGACCATTGAACTATGTATATAGTCTAAAACGATGAGCGATGGTAGCTTATGAGCATATTTTTGTAAAACCATTACCGTAATGTTCCTAAAGTAACGAGACTCGTTACTTTCAGATTTAGCAGCCATCTCTGTCGTTACTTTCGGGGTGTCGCTACTTTCCGGAGGTCGTTATTTTGGGAACTTTACGGTGAACCACGACGGAAGCCTTACTACCACTCAACTTGAAACCAATCTTTACTCACCAAGATATGGCTCAAACTGCCAGGCTGTTGATGGAGATTCAGTAAATGTTGATAACTTGTATTGTCAAAAAAATTGTGAAGTTGTAAGGGACCATTAATTAGAGTCAGAAGTGTAAGAAGAAATGTGACTTGGGGGCGGGGGAAGCAAAACTTTTCTGCGGCACCTTTGCACACACAGAAAGGACAACCTCAAAATAGATAACATCTGCCACCCAGGTACTGATCCAGGGTTTTTACAAGGAAGGTGGCTAAGCATCAAAATGCATATAAAAGTTTCCAATTTTCAGAGCATACAGTGTAAAATAGTTTTGAAAGCACTTATCGTACCCAAGTTTTGCCACTTTTTATTAATAACAATTGTTGAAATTGTCTGTGTATTTTAACTGAATTCAGATTTACTGATGTTTAAACATTTTTGGCTGTTGATACTATGCCATGTGATAATACAATATGATACAATGATTGCAAAGTTGTGAAATATAGCTGCATGCACAAAAAATGGGGGGTGGCTAGCAACCCTATCCACCCCCCTAGATCAGCCCCTGTCATCCCAGTTCTTTTGACTGAGGTTTGCATTTAGCGAAAGTGAAAATCAATAGCTTGGAGATCCTCATCCAATGTTGCTGGCTTTACCCATTCTATTGCTTGATTAATTTCCAGTGGCATACCCAAACCACAGAGAATTTGTGGGCCTGGGAAACATAATTGAACCATGGAAAAACCACTGGATGACTGTTGCTGTCACTGAACTGCACTGGGTTTAATAAGCTTTGGGTAACTTTTGGCTTTTTGGTTTTGTTTGTTTACTTATTTTATTTCATTATGAAAAAAAAATTGCAGGGTTATGGGCTGGGTACACCACTGATTTGCAATAATAGTTTGGGACTCTCAGATGCTAATTCAACAGGAAAAGTTCTAGCTTCTTGTTTAGATTGACATCAGAGTAAAAGTGATGTTGTTCAATCATTATGTTGTTTTGTTTTTTTGTTTATTTGCTTTTTTTCACATTCTTATGTATCTTTTAATTTTTAAATCTTTAACTTTTTTAAGGGGGCAAAAACTGATGCATTACACTTCCATACATAAAGGCATTTCTCTATTCTTTAAAAAGAGCACTTTACATGCTTAAAAAGGGCACTTTTTGCCCTTTCAAAATGGTTGGGGGGGGGGGGGGAGGGGTACGTTCCCCAGTTCCTATGCTTATGTTTAGAGTAATTATCAAGCTAAACAAAAATAATGCATGGGGCATTAAAATCATATACCATTATGATTTTAATAAAGTTAAGAATAACAATAATAATAATTAGCTATAATTAATATTAAATTTAATAATAAAGGAATAGAACATTTCTGCCAATGACAGTGAAACATCAGGGAACCATGCTACAATGTGCAGTGAAGTTTTGTGAAATGAGGAACAAGTTCATGACAAAGGATGAGATAAATCATTGGTCTAAAATTGCCAAACTTTTTTTATTTTTCTTTTTTTTTTTTGTCACAGTATATTTTACTCACATGATAAGCACTTGATGGTTTGGTGTCATGTGTTATCATATCTTGTGCAGGGTCTTTGCCATAGTAACATTTTGACGACACATATTCCAACATTGCCTCTCTTTTCTCATCATATGTGAATGCTGCTGCACTGAGAACAGAACATTTGAACAGAAAAATTTGTTTAATAGTCTAAAACTGGCAAGGGGAGCTCAAGTTTAACATTCTGAGTGCTTTACGTATCAAAACATTGACCTTCAACTGGTGGGTGATGATGACCAACTTGTTGTTGCAAGGGTATTCTTACTTGTTATTGAGAAACAGAATATTGGGATATTGAATACTGGGATCATTTTTATGGTAAGCATATATGGTAACCTGTTCCCATGACTCCAGAAGGACAGGCCCATAACTGATGGGGATCAGGAGGTACCATGGCCCCCAGAAATTTGCAGAAAAATAGGATAAACAGTGATTGGGAAAAATTAAGGAGATTGTAAATAGACATTATATATAAATATACCCATTATATACCATATTTCCTCAATTAAGCCCCCTCCCTCTAATAAGCCCCCTTGTTTGTAGTGCTGCTCCCATCAGTTCATATCCATAATCGATTAATCGCTGTCAACAATCGATTGATATTGATTAATCGTATTGAATAAATTAAATCACAACCCGTCCACAGTGGTTTGTGTCTTCAATGAAAGGGGTATGTTTTAATGTTTTTAAAGTTTTGAAATTCTCCAGTAGAAAAACTCAAGTAAAAGACGTATATAATATTATTATATAAACACAGAAAAATAGGCTAAATAAAGAAATATGCACTTTGACTGTCTACATATTATTTTTGTTTAAAAATAACAGTACATCAACAATGGCTGGCTTAAGTGCTGCACGCTTCTTCTTTGACCTCAATTGACTGCAGTGAGAGCGGGAATGCTATCTCATCACATTTTTTTTAATTCCAGAAAGAAAGTTCAGGTGAATATCATGCTGTACGTGGTCATTGTCGATGATCCAATTATTTTTAAGAATAATCGATTGCCAAAAAATAATCGATTAATCGGGAGCAGCATTACCTGTTTGATGGCCTAAAATTAATAAGCCTCCTCCTTCTATTAAGCCCCCCTTCTCATATGCCCCCTATTTGAGTGCCTAAAATTAATAAGCCCCCCAAAGCTTAATAGAGAAAATAAATATAAGCCTCCCACTATATTAAGCCCCCTTAATCAACATGACAAGTAAAGTAATTGTTATCCCCTAGCCCACCACACGAAGTGTGGTGTGTGGGTACTAATCTCAATACAGTATCCATAAGTTTGTATCGTTTTAATATGTTTGCTTGATTAAGTGAAGGCATGTTGTATTTTCTGTCTATGATAACTCCATTAACAGAAAATCAGTTTATATGGTCAGTATTAGGTTTTGGTTTTTTCTTATTCTGACTTGGAAAATTAAATAACCTCCCTCCCTCTATTAAAAAGCCTAAAATTAATAAGCACCCCTTAGAGGAAATACAGTATATATATATATATATATATATATATATATATATATATATGTATGTATGGTTGAAAATATACCCCACTAGCCCCATGACCCCCTCAGTACGGGCCTGAAGGACTAAGCAGATTTTAAATACTAAAATTTGGGATGGGCCTGGTGTGAACATTTTATGATAAAAGATTTCAAATTTCCAAAGTCCAATAATACAGTATAACATGAAAACTTTTCACAATGGATGAGGTATGGCAGTAGGGAGATAAGTCAACTTTAGTTTTCAGAGTTACATACATATTTACCATAAAATTTAACATCAACATTCAGTAATTCTTGGTCATAGTGTACTTGACTATTGTGGTCCACTGTGGTTCAGTATTGACCCCATAAGAAAATTCCTAGCTATACACACTGCTTATAATATTAACTCTGCTACTTTTGGTACTGCTACCTCAAAATCAACATGTTACCATTTTAACCTCTCTTGGAATTAAGTAAATAAATCAGGGCTCAAATTTGATGCTGGCTATTGTAACCATGGCCTCTGATTAAGGGCAAAATGGCCACTGATAAAATGAGACTGTACTTAAAATCCAAGGCCACTTTGACCCTGGTGGGTGTTTCTAGAAAGCATGTACATATATCTCATTAACTGCATGGATTTCTGGCTAAATTTGCTTTATTTATGTAAGGTTTGCTGACAGTATGCAACCAGTTAATTATACCATCCTTTTTCATTTGGTGGTGGAGTGAAGCACAATGCATGTACTAATAAACCAACTAATACTGCTAATTCTTTTGTGCTGTTAAGTTCACTACTGTGCAAAAATTATTGGTTGTACAGGCACAGATGGATGTTGTGGAGGCATGTACATTGAAATACAAACCAACCAAAACTCCTTTGGATAAGTTGGTACTCAAAATGAATTTTTGAAAGTAGTTTACATAGAGCCACATATTTGGCATTGGTACAATAGAAAACGGCCTTGGATAGCTGCAAACAGTTCAGTCCTGTAAATATCTCTTTGGTTCATCACTACAGACCAAGTCCATCTGTATATTTACTTCTTGGCAAAAGTTACAGCCAGTTCAAGACTGGCAGAAACAATCCAACAAAATAAAAGATCTACCAAAGACAGAATGTGCAGATTATTTGTATAATTTTCTACATTAAAATAAACTCTAAAAGATTTTAAAAAAAATATGCTGTAAAAGATTTGCCATGTTATTAAAGTTTCTTTGAACATTATTCTGTCTGGTAACCATTTAGTTTGAGAGACTTGACTTATACTCAGGATATCATAAAAGTCATGATTTTTTGGTCAAAAAAAAAAAAAGGGGGGGGGGTTGACTTATATGCTGTAAAATATGGAATAGATGCAATGGTTGTTGAGTGTCATAGGATGAAAGAAACATGTTCACCCTATATTTTAAAGAGAGAGGGAGAGATATCACAAACAATTTAATTCTGCATTTATTTTAGTTGGTTACTATCCCTGCACCCATGATCTATTAAAGGACACTCACAGATATACAGATGATTTGATAAACTTCAAACAAACTATGGCCAGACATTTAAAAGGAGCTCTCTTTGCAATACCATGTATCTGTCACATTCCTTTGTTTTCTGTTGATCAAAGGTTAATAAATAAGATGACTGTTTTTTACCTCTCACAGCTTTCAATGAACCTTTTGAAGTATCTTTTTCCCATTGTTCATTATGTAAAACAAATAAATTCCACTTTAGTTTGATCTGTGCAGTTACAGATACACATGTCACATGAGTTCATGTGATAAGAAAGTCATTATCAGAGACCCACTACTGCTAGAAACATTTTTTATTCTAACAAGTATATTATGATGCCAAAAGTAATGTGAGAAATAAAGTGTGGTGTAGGCTGTTTTGCAAGCAATAATACTCTGCCAAATACTGTCATATTATATGAAAGTTCACCATAAGAGTGAAAACATCCTCTTAAATTATTCCCACTATGTTGCTCCTGCATTTGTGCATCAAAACTGAATCAACAACTGTTCATTAAGAACTACAAATTGTGGTGAAGAAAGATATACTTACAGTGGCTGGTAACTAGTGGCCATTTTGGCAATCAAAAGGGCTACATTGAGTTAAATATACATTAAGTATGTCAGATGAGATAACTGTAATAGCAATATATTCTTTACTGTGGCCAAATGTACAGTCTGTTCATAACCAACTACTGAATCAATGAGGCTTGCTAGAGGACTGCTGCAGATGGAGCAGGCCTTGCATAAAAACAAACAAAAAAGAAAAAACAACTTTAGTGGTAAAAGGTGCATGGCAGGAAATGTTGTTAAAGATGGACCTGGTAATTTTCATTTTCAAACAATGATCTTCTGATGGAGTAAATTACAACTTCTAAAATATTGAGCTGGAATTCCTTATTCTATCCCATTATCTTACTGTCACAGAAGGTAACCGGCTAAGATATGATGCTTTTAAGGAAACTATAAGCAAGAAGAGCACTGTTAAGAACGACATTAGGGTCTGGAAAACACGTTCAAGGAAAGAAAGCTATAAAAATAAGCAAGAAGAAAGATTAGTCACTTCTGCAATTTCTTACGAAGAATGATAAAGCGAACAAACCAAAAGGTGAGACATTGCCTGACGCTATGAGAGTTTATCGTTTCGACTTGGTTGAAACTTTTCTAGCAGCCGGAATCCCTCTGACAAAAATTGATTGCTAGCGTTCGTTCCTAGAGAAGTACGGACATAGACTAACTTCACAGACTCACCTAAGAGACTCACCAACGAGAAAGAAAAGGAAATACTGAGGGCATGCTCCGTTATTTTTGATGGAAGTGCACGTCTGGGTGAGGCTCTGGCTATAATAGTGCGATTCGTGGACAGTGAGTGGAATATTCAACAAAGATTAATAAGGCTTCAAACATTGGCGAAGAGCTTAAAAGCAAATGAGCTCGCCCAGTGTCTGATTAAGGCCTCAGC
Organism: Heliopora coerulea; assembly: GCA_030142905.1. Taxonomy (NCBI): domain Eukaryota; kingdom Metazoa; phylum Cnidaria; class Anthozoa; order Scleralcyonacea; family Helioporidae; genus Heliopora; species Heliopora coerulea. The sequence continues at coordinate 59,949 of JASJOG010000324.1, forward strand.
CGCTGATTTCGCTATTCGTCCCGATGATTTACTTGCTGCCATGAAAGATGGGGCAGCTGCCAACCAGGCAGCATTGCAGCAAATGAGATTCTATCTTTTACAGCTGCTCGATGTAACCTGCTTTTCGCACACTATCGATAATGTTTGGAAGCACTTCGAGTTCCGAGTTCTTCATACATTTGCACGTTACTGGGTGAGCATGTTTTCACGTAGCACTTCTGTACGCCTTGCTTGGAAGGCTAGAACTGGGACTGAAATGCGGTTCTATAGCCCAACTCGATGGTGGAGCAAGTGTGAAGTGTTAATTAGCAAGTGATGGAGTACTTCGCAGATGTAGAGCCCTTTTTAAGGGAGAATGAGCATCTTGCTCCTGCAACTAGGAGGCACCCTGTGGAGATCTTTGACAATTAAAATGACCCTGCAGATCTTGAACTAGAACTGGCAGCCATTTGGTAGATGGAGGAGCCCACTTTGTTTCGGCTACTTACTATTTGGAAGGGGATGGGCCCTTAATATATATTCAGCTGCTATGAACGCTTAGCTACTTTGTCCTATTCTGTAGCAATAGATTCATACCCAAATGTTAAGGGAGTGGCTCGCCGTCAGGCAGATGGCAATGTGCCTGTTTACAATCGACTCGTAGTCAAGGCAAAGGCTCGCATAACTCCAGGGTTACGGTTTTATCAAAGAAAGTTTATTCAGGAGTTTCATAATCTTGTCCGTGCCTTTAGAAGTGTTAGATTGTGCTGCCCCGTTCAGGTGCAAAATCTTTCGCCCCACAGCCGTTTTCTTTGCTCGAGCTGAAGAATTTTAGCTCCCTTGACAATGATGCAGTCATTACGGGACTTTCCGATGAACTTCCCCGCTATCTAGCAAGTGCAGATGGTACACAGAAACTGAAGACGAAAAGATCCAATGGTGGACAAGGCATGAAGCTAGCCTGCCTAACTGGTTATCGGTTGTGAAGTAAATCCTTCTGGTGCAGCCAAGTTCTGCTTCCGCTGAACGAGTTTTCAGCATTATGAAAAACGTTTTCACAGACCAACAGGACAATGTCTTAGAGGAAACAGTAGAGGCGTCGGTGATGCTATGCTACAATGGTAACGAGAGGAAAAAGCTCTTGGTCCCAAAAATAACTGTCTATATGCTTAATCAGTCTATGATACTAGTCCACTACAAAGGAAAAATGAGGATTTTTGTACATCCAACTAGCTATTTGTGACTGAAATCTGCTCGGTTTTTGTTTGTAATCTAGTTTTGTTATAAGAAAGAAATATAATTGTTGATTTGTTGTTAAGAGAAATGCTATCAAAAGAAATGAATTGCAAATAAAAGCAATTCTGTATAATTTAGTCCGCACCAGTACTTACGCTGTAAGAAAAAAAAGTGCAAAATACGAGCAACCTTTGGGGAAAAATGGCAACTTTTAGGCAACTTTTTTAAAATTTTGAAGCAACGCCTAATCAATTTTCGAACAACTTGTGTCTAAGCCTAACTAAAACAATAACTCTTGCATTTTAAGAGATCTTTTAATTAACAAACAGTTATTAACACAACCATCATAATATTCGGTTTGATAAACAAATCGTGAAATGTAACAAGTATAAATGTAGTATATAATACAAAATAATTAAATGCAAACGCAATATGTATGGTTCTCAGCACTAACCAAGATTTAGTATTTTAGTAAAACTGAAAATCGTCAGCTTAAACGTCTTTGTCCAATGTCGCTGGCTTCACCGATTCTATAGTTTGATTAATTTGTGATGCCACTTCGGGATTCTCGGATACATAGTTCCACAAGAAAAGCTCTAGTTTCTTGGCTAGACTAATAGACCGAAATTGATGTTCAATGTGTTTTGTTTTTTCATAGTCTTATGTATCCGTATTAATCTGTAAACCTAAGCAAGTAGGCATAAACTGATGCGTTACACTTTGTTATAAAAAGGCATTTCTTTTTAATAAGATCACTTTTCATGTTTGAAAAGGACACTTTTTGCCGTTTCAAAAAGGTTGGAGGGGCACAATGGTTCTGACTACCGTTGGTTTGGGATTGTTTAAATTTTTGCGATTACATTTTAAAATTGGCAGTTTATACATGCTATCTATTAACATTTAGGTTTTTTTGGTGGCGAATTTTGTTTTCTGAAGATTAAATTATTTTTCTTAGGATTAAAGGATGGGGGGGGGGGGGGCTTAAGCCCCCATCCCCTCCCCCTCCGCGCCCCCTGCACTGTCTGTGGTGATTACATTCAGCCATTTATCTGACGTTCAACCCAGTTTTTTTGGATCATCTTCCTGTTTTGGAAGTAATGTACTTAAACTATCCCTCTACACTTCAGTACACGAATTAATTGGTACACACTCTCACAGCAAGACACACAAAAGCTTTCGCGAGATAGGAGAATCCTTGTAGGTTTGTGAGAAGTTTGATTTGTTAATGAAGTATGAACATTGTTACTGACGTGTAACAAGAAACGAAAAGATTTATTCACAAACGCAAAAAGAAACCAAAGAGTTAAGACAATAACTAAAAATGTTCAGGGCTTATCTGTCTTCTTGACACTTTAAGCTTACGACTCTGACGACCCAACGGTGACGAATAAAAACTTCCAGCAGCAAAGCGGTTCAACCACGATTGTTAACATCTTGAATTCAGGTAACGATCTTGAGTACATAAAACAACACCAAACAACACAAAACAACACAAAACAACACACCGAGGGTCGAAGCGAGTCGCTCTTATATAGCCTGCCCGTAAACTATGACGTCAATTTACGTCATTTCTAAAATGACCTAATATACTATTTTTACAAACAATCATCTCAGTGTTCATGACTCAAGTAATCTAAAAGTTTTTACATCAGCGTTAGTCAGCAGAATTACAATGTCAACATAAGTAAGCAGTATGACTAATCAAAATTAAGAGAAGTTCGAATGTTCTAGAAGGTTCTTAGCGCGTGACGACTGTCACGTAACAACATAAATCAGGATAGATCCTCCTGGTATACCAAGGAAACGCACTGTGCGATAACCAAGTTCCTTTTTTAACTGTAGGAGCTTTGACTTATCATGAAATACAAGCTTAAATTGATATAAATACTAATAGAAGACCAAAGAAATATTGTACTTGAGCATGAAACATCGGACGAACAACATCTCGTAAGCTTAATACCTGAGTTATAAGACAAGACAAGAATGATCATGGTGGTGTTTCGACTTTATTTCAAAGTCATTGTCAAACGTGATATGTCTGAAACAAAGTTGTCGTTCATATATCTACATATTGGAGATGTGTCCTCTGTACACATTTATTGAAAATATTCCAATATTCATTATTTATTATATACATGATATATTATGATATATTCATATATGATATATATTATTATTTATGATATATTACATATCTCAATGCTATCAGGTACTGTATCTTATATAATTGAACACCGTTAGATAAAAATATATTATAACGTATTTCCGAGGCATCGGTGTCAATTATTACATTATGCATGAGCTCTAAAACATCGAAAACTATCACTACATATCCTGTTATTTGCTGGCTCTTGGTGTCTGATAACGGTCATTCCACTATCTGGCATTTGGTGGGTCTCGATGGTTTTATCGTTGTTATAAAATCTCCTAGTACTTATTGGGTCTGGGTAAACTGTTGAAGTCGCAACATTGGCTCGGACGAATCGATTGCTGTCATTCAAACTCAAGCATTGTGTCTGAATGGCTCGAAAGCTGTCTGTATATTATCTGGCATTTGTGGAACCGGATAGACATATGGGCTACCATTTCGTTCTCACCCAGTTTTTAGATTTGGGTAACTCGATTGCTACTATTGCATCTACTGGCATTGTTGGTCCAGGTGATTCCATTGTTTGACGCTCCATTTTCTGTTACTGATTCGGTCTGGCTAACTGGATTTCTATCTCTTGATTTTCTGTTACCTGTTTGTCTGAATGGCTTGTTTGCTCTCAATTCATTCTATGGCTTTTGTTCTGTTTATATGGCTGGACTGCTATCACTGTATTCTCTTGCAATTGTTATATTTCGGTGGCTTAACTGTGGTCACGTCATTCAATGGCAACTGCTGGTCGGCATAGCTTAATGGCCGTCCTTGTATTCTCTGCTGCCAGTTTGGTCTGGCTGGCTCTTTTGTTGAGATTAGATGGCCAAGGGTTGTTGGATCTGTCTGTTTCATTTGTTGTCACCTTTGTTGCATGGTGTAGAAGACTTTATCACGGTCCCTTCATCATCAGGCGTTGGCTGGATTTAGATTTAAACCAGGTTCATTGCTGTCATTGGTTGTCAAAAGCATAGACCGGAGGGCCATTCCAAAATGTTCTCCCTGATAACAAAGAAACTGAATAAAGAATCAGAGATACTCAAAAGAAAGAACAACAATGCTACATCACATCAGATCACCAAAAACCTAACCTGAATTCATTCCCAAGTCTAATTCAAGCACTAACCCTAATGCTCACCTTTATTCTAATAGTGACTGCTATCTTGGATTCTCTCCTTAGAAAATATAATTTGATGAAAAATTTTTGAAATTAGGATATGTGAACAAACCTTACTCTTCGCTCTTGCAGTATAGTAAACTCCTTGTCAGAGATATTTCCTGGTAGATCGACGTAGATTTTTTCACCGGGTTCTTGCATACCTTTCTTCATTCCATCTTGGTTCACCTTCCACGTCTGGTCAATCATTTTTACATCGTAGTTTCATTCTGCGCAGAGCTGTAAGTTAGATATAAAACTTAATGGAACGTGGGGATGACATAAAAATGGGATCCTATTAAGTCGATTAAGGTCGTGGAAATAAGCAAATAGACAGGGGAAGACTAAAAGACTGATTCAACTGAATATTCATTGGAGGTTTCTGGTTTTCCAAGGACGACGGACGCTGTATAGAGAATTTTACACTAGATATATGACGCTCCTACAACCCTCCAGCTATATCAACTACGTGAAATTACGAAACTTGCCTAATCTTTTCTTCTCCACAAAAATTCATTCTCGTAAAGATACTAACAATAGTTTGGGTAACTTTAAACAATTTCTGGCTTAAAGTAACAGTATAGTTTTTGCCCACATATGCTAAAAAACCAAATCTTAATTTCCTAACAACTTTCAAAATATAAACCGTTTACTGTTTCAGTTAACATGGGTTCATATCTTACCTTCTATAATTACTTATTTCCACCTTCTCAATCCGCATTCAGAATGCAGTTTAACATCAAAATAACGTCAGGAACCACGTTAGGTTTATTCAGAAGAAGAGTTTGAGTAGAACACCAATGATTAATATAACAAATCCCACAAGAATAGCCCAGAACTAATATCTGCTCTTTTCTAAAAAAAAGGAACAAGAGAAAAAGTCACGCAAATATTTAGTTTATCTCATGTGAATGTAGCCAGCCAGTTCATCACTCTAACTATGTACCAACCACAAAGCAATGAACAACTAAAATGTCTATCAAAATTTCAACAAAATAATTAATATAGCAGAAATATGAATAGAGTAAAACCGAAATAACTTGGCAGTAGCCTCAAATAATACAAAGAGTTTGTTGTTGAAATTTCCTCCTGTTCACGTTGTGTTCAGCTTTCCATTGTAAGAAAACCCTGAGCTCCATACATACTCAAACCTGCAACCTTCTGAATTGTAGCCAAACCACTGAGCCCATTGAACAATATAGTATATTGTATATAGGTCAGTGAATGTGTCAATGAAACTCAGATGACAGAGCAAGGTTGCGGTGTTTAAACCTGGGACGAGTCGACTGAGTTTTAATGGCTCGATGCTTAGAGCATCTGACTACTATTCAGGTGGTTGCGGGCTCAATTCCAATCTGGGATTGAGAACTTTTTTGAGTGACCATGGCTAGACACATACAGATTGAACTCTAGCGATATAAAGCTGCAACTTCTAACAAAACAAAAAAAAAATATAAAGATCGTCTAACATCCGCGTCAACAAGTGTCATTCTATTTTTCCTGAAGTGCCTCTTAACCCTTTCTTCTCCACTGTCAGTTACACATGTCAACTACACCCTTTATAGAAGGACGGATATTAATATCCCGTAGGTAAATGAATGTAAAAAATGTTTTACATAACGAAAAAAACTGAACGGGTTGAACCCTTTCCTGTCTGAGACCAGTAGCATAACCGAACTACTGGGGGCCCTTAGGAGATTTTCGTTCGGGGTCTCATCACCCCCCCTTGGTATACATTTTAAGACTTTTATCTCAATTGTCTTTACAGATTCATCGGGAGCCCCTTAGAGGTCGGGGACCCCTTAGAGGTCGAGGGCCCTTAGGAGTTGCTCTAACCCTGACCATAGTTCGTTACGCCACTGTTTGAGACTCCTCCCCTTGAAGATTAAAATCGTCTTGCGCTAGCCAGAGGAAAATTTAAAAGTCGGGTACGGACCGGAAAGTGTTAGGTATTAAATGGGTTGGGTTCGTTCCTTCATAGACTTTCGCGCCATTTTTTTCCTTACATTTTAAGATTTTGTTGACTGCTTATCTTTTCCAATTGCTTCACGAGTGTTTAGATGCTTCCCTAGCATTCACAAATTCATTTGTTTTTTCACAACGGTCATTATGTGTAAAGTAATATCACTGTTTTACATTAATTTATTATTAGAGATCTTTTAAACTGAAATAATTACCCGCAGTTTTTATTCATTTGCCTCAAGACCAGCTTTGCAACATTCCAGCCCAAAACTTGTCTGTGTACCCAAAAATTGCACCGACATGTAGGAATCTAATGTTCTAATATAATTCGTCATTTTACAGGTACATGTTCGACAGCTAGAAAGTTTGTTAAAATCTAACATGTGTAATAAATAACTATGTTTACCTAAACTTTCAGTTGCACTCATTTCTTTCTTGAATGGTTCCACTACTTCTATGTAAGATAAAAAGAGGACAATGTAAGTACGACTTTTCGGAAACTTTTAATTTATCTTCATAACTGTGTTTTTTAGTTTGTGAGCAAAAATTGTAAATGTGATCCTCAAAAATGGCAAATAACTACTTTCATCACTTTGCTTACGGCGTCTTTTCTTTTGGCTTTGGTCATGTACTTCACGAATTTCACCATTACTACTGTCATCATTTTGTTTACGGGGTCTTCTCTTTCGGCTTTGATCATGTACTTCACGAATGCCTCCATCGCTACTTTCATCACTTTGCTTACGGCGTCTGTTCTTTCGATTTCGACCAGGTTTCTTACGGATTTGACTTCTCTCATCATGGTGTTCACGCTCTCTTTCCTTTCGACTTATACCTCGCTTTTCATCTGAAATTAGATTGACGCATAAACATTTTTCATTTAAAGATTTAGGTTCAGGACAAAGAAGAAACCAGTTTATTCTTGTTTTTTTTTTCTTAATCAGTTTTTATTGTGACATCACAACGTGGACAGCTTTCGGTAGAAAGACGTCTACATTTTGGTTAGTAAATTACCACCCTTAATGCTTTATGAACAAAACGTGGCCGCATTACAGTCTTTCAAGCATTACTGTGTTAAGTAATATCTGAAAAATCAGCTCGAGTGCTTTATCAGGTTTAAAACACGATGCGAGTTCAAATCCCGCTCTAGTCAACTTTTCCAGTTGACTTTAGCAGTATACGTCAATTCATAAAATATTAAATAAAACTGATGACTCCCAATTTCGACTCAATCTCTTGAAATGGTGGTACAAGCAAAATCATAAAGGAACAGATATGTTATTCGTTTAACTGAGCAATTGAGAAATTTAACGATGATTAGGGTCGATAACGGTTATTTTTAGCAGAAAACACGTTCTTAACATAATTGGCATGACAGTGAACGAACAATTTCCAACACAACCAGATAGAGTACAAAAATATACATTGACGCTATTATGGACTAAACAGTTCCATGACTCGGGGCAAAGTTTGCGTAAAACTATGCCTGGTGCCACTATGTGTTAAATTCCTCAACAGAAAGCTGTCACCAAAAAACTGGATATGTTTACTTCTCAGCTTCAAAGAAAAGGTCAATATTTGTCGACATTTGTGTCATATTTTTCAATACACAGTTCACATCACCAGCACCACCAGCTCTGTTCTCTGAAATTTTACTAATCCAGGACTGAATTAAAGAATCACGTTCTCCAGTTTAACAACTGTGGACGTATCTCTTAACAATATAAATGTCGTTTGACAATCTAACGCAATATTAACGGAGACAGAAGGGATAATTTTTGCTTGGTGAATCTTTTTGTTCATACTATATCATCTTATTTTGTATGTCACAAAAGGAGATATCTTTAAAAAGTCAATAATAATCTCAAGCAAATGTACCTTTTTCATTACCGTATTACTGTAACCACGTAGCTACTATACAAAGCGATAAAAAGCTAGTTATGACACATATACTTCAGTGTGGACGTTAAAGCAATAAGTATATAAATGGTAGTGAAATGAAAGTTACCAACATAGTTTATACAAGTGTCCAAAAACACTTGAAACCAAAGGCGGTAATAAGATTGTTTTGAAACCCCCAATTTATCTCTGTATGAATTTGGGGGGGGGGGGGAGGTTTGTTTTTAGTAAATAACAATATTCAGTAATTGTTTTTACCTGTTTGTTGATTGCTGCTGTTTCTCCCCTGATAGTGAGGCCAGTTGTTAAAAACATCTGGCTCTTTCAAAATGTGGTTAACAACCGAGGCTGCCATTATACCGGCAACACGTTCGCACTCCTGGGTCCTTGGTTCACTCCCATCAGAGTAATGCGATATTCCTTTAATGATAACCCACTCTATTCCACAGTCAAAAGCAACGGCATACACTCCTAAAACAGAACCAAATTAATAGTTAAGCTTATATGACGCAGAACATGTTCTAGAATTTCATGTGTGATCAAAACAATAGAGAGCTTAGTACGGTTTCTGGTGAAACATGTGTTCTTGGTCCATCAAAATGCCGTATTGGCAGAAGGGGGGCTAGTTACTGCCATACACGCCTTTGTAACTGCCTTAGATGCCCTAATCATGGCTTAGGTACGGTAATTCTATTACAAGCGGTGTTCCTATTACAAGCGTAGACATAACGAATGCTAACTTACTGTTCCTAATCACTTAATCCTCATCAGTGTCACTGAAGTAATTACTAACGGTTTTTTTTAGTTTTTTCACTAAACAATTTATGGAACCCCTAAAACAAGATAGTCCCTGGCCACAATCTGCCCCTTTGTTCATCTCGATACGCTGTATGTGAAAATTGATCAAATTCATGCGCGACTAAGTTGGTCTTCCGAGCCTTGTTCTTGAGTTTATAATTTACTATTGCTCAAGGACGAGGTTCGAAAGGCTTCGGACAGGAAACAGTTCTTACACGTTCTTGTGCCTTACCTTGGCCCTCGGGTTCGATTGCAATAGCTCCAGGGAACTGTTTCAAAAGTTCTTGACTTTCTCTAGGACAATCCACGAGGTGTGGGCCAGTTAAGATTTCTGCCTCACGATGGACTGTCACTTCATGTGTTTCTTGATCATTCAACGGTGCTTTCCAGCCGTCAGCAGCGGATTTGATAAGATCTCCAACGTTCTTGCTCACGTTCGATATATGACCACACCATTGATGTCGATCACCAATGATTTTCTTCTCAGCATACGTGGAAAGTTTTGCTGAGATCACCACGTCTCCGAGGTTCGCTTGTTTCCTATCCAGTCCACCACAACACCCAACAGAAAACACGAGTTTCGGCTTCAGGACTTCTACAGCATTTCTCACAACATTCTGCGAAGCACCGACTTGAGTGGAACCACGACTACATCTGACTAAAGATATCTTTAACTTTTTCTGGTCATCACCGATTTCACCGAAGTACACATACCCAAGACCCATGTGGTAGCTCTTGAAAGGATCTTCGAGATAGAAATGGCAGCTAAGGAATTCATGATCTTCTACAGTCAACAACAAGACATCCGCAGGGAGTTGAATAGATTCCCATGATCTGTTCTGAGCATTGAGGTCACGTAGCTTTGGAATTGTAACATTGAGTTGTGGAGCTTCGTCAAAAAAGTTTGGCGATTGCCTGGCCTCTGTAACGTCATTAAAAAGTATTACAGTATTGTTCCTTTTTGGAGACCTGGCTAAATGAAAGTCTAAGGCCTGGTCAACACATATGCATTTTCTTACGAAAACTCATACTTTTGTATCCATGCGTAAACGATGAGTGCGTAGAGTCGTTTCCACCAAAAACCGAGACATTCGAAAACGGCTTTGAAAGTGGAGACTTTTGAAAACGGAGACTTTTGGGAACGCTCCGTGTGGATATACGAAAACACAGTCTTTTGAAATCGGTATTGGATCCAGTTCTCTAACATGAAGACCAATATCGAGATCAGTGATTTTGATTAGCCAGACATGATTTAATTAACACTCCCATCATTTATAGCGTTGTCGTGTGTACTGGCGAATACGATACAAAAATGCTCGTGTGGACAAAATTTTGACGAGTTTGTAGTTAAATGAAAACTCATAAACTTGAAAACCGGTACATGTGGACGTAGCTTAAGTAAGGCTTTCCAACAAACGTCCTAAGGAGTATCCTTTCAAAGCAATGACTTTCAGCACAACCTTTCCATTCCCTGGGTGTTTTCACATAAAATTCTAAACCGGCGCAGATAACAGCAACCACCAACCGTAGTAATGTAATCTTACATAGCCAGAAAATAAACGCCATATTTGTACGTAGTGATATAACAAATGTTTACCTGCTCTTGCACTTTCAGATATTTCTTTGTTAAATTCTTTAACGACCTCTGCAAAATGCGACAAAAAATAATATTACTAAAAGAATTTCGAGGCTCATATGCCTTTATTGTCAATGTCTTGTTTATTTTTAAATAACAGGCCTTTTTTATATACATACTTTTAAGGAAAACATTATATGAAAAGCTAAATCTTAAGATGATAGATGAATGATTGTCAAGCTCTATACTCAGAAAAACGATTTCTGAGCCCCAGGCGATTTCTGAGTATAGAACTTGGAGTTGTTATCAAGTACTTAGGGGGTTCAATCCCCCTTTCCCTGCTTCCTATGGCCATGATATATACAAAAAAATATTTGTACATACTAAATCTCCAAATACTAAATAATTAATAATCAGTTTCTAATGTAGGCAGTTCATATTTCTGTGAGGGGAAACTGATATGTTTACTTATAGTCCTCATATTTTAAGTCATATAGCCATGAACACAGTTACTAGATATGAGTACTTAAAACAAATTATAGGTTCAATATCTTACACAGTATATTAGTTACACCTTAGGCCTAGTAATTCAAACGTCGAACTTTCATAGAATTTTAAATCAATAAAGTAATGGATGGTGGAAATTTTACAGACTGGATGATGGTCGATGGCTAAATAATTGGGGATAGTTTGCCAATTTCACCATTATTTTGCTACAACAATTTGAACGGACATGAATCCAGCGTTAAATTTCTAGCCTAAAAACACCCTCTCTATAAAAAGCACGAGGCCCCCCAAAATTGTGCGTGGCACCAAAAAGCGCGAAGCCGCTGGCACGTTCCCAAAATTCCCCCATCCCCCCACCTTTAATCCGCCACAATCGTGATCAAAATTTCGTTTGGAAACGTTCGATATTCCCTACAACCATATCCAAACATCTGTCGGTTTTACACCCTAGAAAATGGAAATATCTGGAAAGAAATTTCAACCGAGACCAGTCAATTGCAAACATTGCTAACTTAGTTTTCAAAAACCTCATACACCAATGGTGATATAAGGAGGTTATATATCTTAAACCTTGGTATCACTTAAACATCTCGTACTCAGTGTATAACTTTTACAAATGACCAAAGTAAGTGTACAGAATGTACTGATAGAAAATTAAAAGCATGCCAAACATGACTGTTGTCAACATGAAACATGTTGCGATGATAAAGTGGTTTGGAAAAGCTAAATTGGCGAAAGAAACGGAATGGAAGTTGCATTCGCCACAGTTACCAATGAGTTATATTATTGCAAGTCCGCAACTTGTTGACCAACAAGAAGATACGTTCTTAAATTTTTGGAGCAAGATAGAACTTGTATTATTTCATTCGTCCAGGGGTGAGCTCCCGCAAGGAAAGAGTTAATGGACATTTAGATATTTCCAAAACTTCTGGTTAGCAAAAGGATAGTTATAAATTTAAAAAACACGAGAATACTTTTCAAAGACATGTTTCGGTAAGACTTATGCCATCTTCAGTTTACAAGATGATGTTTGCAAGGCTTTAAATGAGAATTATAGTATGAATAAATTAACTAATTACAATGACGATATGTTAGATGATTAATTACAATGACAGTGTGTTGTGTGAGGATTAACGGAGGCGGTATCAGACGATAATTACTAGCAGAGGAAGGTGTTCATATGTTGCATTTGTGTGTTAAATTGTGGTTTTTTATTTTGGATGTGAATAGCTTCTTTCAATTTGAGTGTGAAAGTGGTTTTGGCCGAATCTAAAATTTTAAAGCAGTTAGGTGTGTAATGGTTTTTGCAGTTTATAGAGTTATTGAGGTGTTTAAAGATGTGAGAATTTCGATCAGTTAAAGTGTGCTCTTTGATCCGCGTTGAGAAATGGCGAGAGGTTTCACCAATGTAACGGGAATTACATCCCGCACAAGTAAATTCATAAACTACGAATGATTTAAGAGCTGTGGGAATCGGGTCCTTGAAACTGAAAAAAGTTTTGTTTTTGAAAGTAGAGAACACTAGTTTGATGTTAAGGTCTTTACAGAAACGTTTACACAATTGTCTTATTTTGATTTGGGTAAGTTCAGAATAATTACCAATGTAAGGGAGTTTGAGATAGTGGATATTGGTATTTTCCGTGTTGTTGGAAACATTTTTGTCAGGGTTTTGTCTGGGTGTCCTTAAATATTGTTTAGTGATTTTGTCAATAAAGTGCTAAGGAAAACAATTACGTTTGAGAATTTCTGACAGTTTGTTGAGATCTTTGTTTAAGCCGGCGTTGGTATTGTTAATTTTGAATGTCCTGTGAACGAGAGTGCGAATTAGACCTGTTTTGTAGTTTAGCGGCGTGAAACTGAAAAAATTTGTTAAAAGTCCAGTATAGGTTTTTTAACGAAAGACAGAAGTGACACAAACGTTGAACGAATTATCTATTAAAACATCAAGGAAGGAAAGTTTACCATTTAACTGTTTTTCGTGAGTGAATTTTATGTTCGGATGTTGAGCGTTGATGTAATCAAAGAATAACATAGCGTCGTGTTCGTTGTCAAATAAACAAAAAATGTCATCAACATATCTGCGGTAAATTGAGATTTTCGAATCTTTGTAGTTTTCAAGCCAGGATTTTTCATGGTATCCCATAAAAAGATTAGCTAAAATAGGAGCAAGAGGAGAACCCATAGCGACTCCATCAATTTGGTCGTAAATAAAATCATTAAACAAGAAGTGAGATTGAGTAGTAGCAAATGAAAATAGCATTTTGAGGTCAGTTCTGTTAATAGGAAAATTAGGATTGTGTTTAAAAATAGTATTGATAGCGATGTTTATAGTTTCGTTGAGAGGAATATTCGTGAAAAGGTTTTGTACGTCGAAAGATATGAGATATTTGTTGCGTGTGTCGATATTCTGAATTTCTTGAACGAAAGAGAAGGAATCTTGTGTAGTGTATTTGTCGGAAATATGTGGTTTTAGGAGAGAACCTAGATATTTGGCTAGTTTGTAATTATATGCTCCTATTGAGGATACGATCGGTCTGAAAGGTGGTGGTGCGTTTCCACCACCACCTAAAGCGTTCCCGTGAACAAAAGAAACTAGACTAAAACTTATGCAAGATTGAAAATATCCTCAATAGCACACTGAGCTCTTTCGACTGGCTGATACTAAACCGATCCTTAAAGAAGAATATTGAAAACCGTATCAACAAAATAATCGCAACACACCAAAAGAAACTGCGTAACTTGACTAAAAATACAACTCTTCCTCTGTCCCACAAGGAAACGGTAACCAACCTATCTTCGCACAAACTCACAGACGATAAACTAGACATTTTGAAGAATGGGCTGGACTTCTCCATCAGACCTGCACGCCTCGACAAGACTGATGTCCTAGCCTCGTTCGAAATGATTCACCAAATTATGAAACGTAATCTCTCAGAACTATGATCAGACTGCAAACCTCAAAACCGAAATTGCTCATCTCGCGTAAAACTACGTGTCGTCTTACAAACCCACATCTACCGACTTAAAGAAACATCGCATCCTACAGAACATCAGAAATAATCGAGAAATCATTGTTCTAAAACCAGACAAGGGAAATGGCATAGTCATAATGGATCGCAAGGTATATAAGGACTGCTGCCTTAAAATAATTAATGACAAAACTAAGTTTAAAAATCTAGTGAAAGACCCGACATTAAGCAGAAAAGGTAAACTCCAACGGTTCCTCAGGAAACTTAAATCTAAAGGTTCTTTAGATGAAACTACATATCGAGATATCTATCCTAAAGGCTCGCAACCTGCCAGATTTTATGGCCTTCCCAAATTGCATAAACAGAGGGAAAGAAACGCACCACCACCTTTCAGACCGATCGTATCCTCAATAGGAGCATATAATTACAAACTAGCCAAATATCTAGGTTCTCTCCTAAAACCACATATTTCCGACAAATACACTACACAAGATTCCTTCTCTTTCGTTCAAGAAATTCAGAATATCGACACACGCAACAAATATCTCATATCTTTCGACGTACAAAACCTTTTCACGAATATTCCTCTCAACGAAACTATAAACATCGCTATCAATACTATTTTTAAACACAATCCTAATTTTCCTATTAACAGAACTGACCTCAAAATGCTATTTTCATTTGCTACTACTCAATCTCACTTCTTGTTTAATGATTTTATTTACGACCAAATTGATGGAGTCGCTATGGGTTCTCCTCTTGCTCCTATTTTAGCTAATCTTTTTATGGGATACCATGAAAAATCCTGGCTTGAAAACTACAAAGATTCGAAAATCTCAATTTACCGCAGATATGTTGATGACATTTTTTGTTTATTTGACAACGAACACGACGCTATGTTATTCTTTGATTACATCAACGCTCAACATCCGAACATAAAATTCACTCACGAAAAACAGTTAAATGGTAAACTTTCCTTCCTTGATGTTTTAATAGATAATTCGTTCAACGTTTGTGTCACTTCTGTCTTTCGTTAAAAAACCTATACTGGACTTTTAACAAATTTTTTCAGTTTCACGCCGCTAAACTACAAAACAGGTCTAATTCGCACTCTCGTTCACAGGACATTCAAAATTAACAATACCAACGCCGGCTTAAACAAAGATCTCAACAAACTGTCAGAAATTCTCAAATGTAATTGTTTTCCTTCGCACTTTATTGACAAAATCACTAAACAATATTTAAGGACACCCAGACAAAACCCTGACAAAAATGTTTCTAACAACACGGAAAATACCAATATCCACTATCTCAAACTTCCTTACATTGGTAATTATTCTAGACTTACCCAAATCAAAATAAGACAATTGTGTAAACGTTTCTGTAAAGACCTTAACATCAAACTAGTGTTCTCTACTTTCAAAATCAAAACTTTTTTCAGTTTCAAGGACCCGATTCCCACAGCTCTTAAATCATTCGTAGTTTATGAATTTACTTGTGCGGGATGTAATTCCTGTTACATTGGTGAAACCTCTCGCCATTTCTCAACGCGGATCAAAGAGCACACTTTAACTGATCGAAATTCTCACATCTTTAAACACCTCAATAACTCTATAAACTGCAAAAACCATTACACACCTAACTGCTTTAAAATTTTAGATTCGGCCAAAACCACTTTCACACTCAAATTGAAAGAAGCTATTCACATCCAAAATAAAAAACCACAATTTAACACACAAATGCAACATATGAACACCTTCCTCTGCTAGTAATTATCGTCTGATACCGCCTCCGTTAATCCTCACACAACACACTGTCATTGTAATTAATCATCTAACATATCGTCATTGTAATTAGTTAATTTATTCATACTATAATTCTCATTTAAAGCCTTGCAAACATCATCTTGTAAACTGAAGATGGCATAAGTCTTGCCGAAACATGTCTTTGAAAAGTATTCTCGTGTTTTTTAAATTTATAGCATTTAGATATCTTGGGGGCAGATATTCTCATACTTGACTCTTGCTCTAATGCGCTAACTTGCTCAAACAGTAAGGCTCTCAAACAGTAAGGCTCTCCCCATTTACTGACAGAAAGTGCCACCAGTCTTTTAGGCAGTTAATTGACAGGGGATATTGAATATATTCCACCAAAATAACAAAGGAAACCGATCATCAGTGTCAACGGTCATCAGAAGGTTGCAGGTTCGATCCCCATCTGGTCCTCAGAATCGTTTTCTGACTACGGGGCTTGACGATCGTTCATCTCTCTTAAGTAATAATAATAATAATAATATAAATAATAATAATAATAATCATAATTAGATAAATTTATGGAAGCTCAAATGAAGAGTAAGTTTGTAAAGGAATATGAAAGGAGATTGAGATTGGTACTAAAATCAAAACTGAATAGCAGAAATAAGATCATGGCAATGAACACTTGGGCTGTTGCGCTGCTGAGGTATGGGGCTGGTATTTTGAAATGGAGTAAAGCAGAAGTAGCTGCAATGGATTCCAAAACACGTAAACAGATGACAATGTATGGTGCTTTTCACCAAAAAAGTGACATCCACAGATTATATTTACAAAGGGAAAAAGGTGGAAGAGGATTGATTAGTTGTGAAGAATGCATCAATGCGGAAGAGAACAGTTTGGGGTGGTATATACAAAATAGTGTGGAACTACTCCTACAACAAGTTGTCAAGACAAATGTGATTGAAACAGAAGGGTGCGAAGCAAAGGAAAATTTTAAAAGGAAAAGAAGAGAAGATCTTGAGAAAGCCTGGACTGACAAAAGAATATATGGACAATATAAGAGAGATCTAGGGGAAGAGGTACAGGTAGACATGGTGAAGACATGGTGGTGGTTGGAGAAAGGAGATTTGAAACCGGAGACTGAAGCACTTCTATGTGCTGCACAAGAACAAGCACTCAGGACAAATTATGTCAAGTTTCACATAGATAGAACGGTCGAGTCTCCACTTTGCAAGCTTTGTGGTGAAAAGGGAGACTATGTAACACACTTGATCAGTGAACGTAAGAAGCTAGTGCAAAAAGAGTACAAAAGACGACATGACAACGTGGCTCGTATTGCACACTGGAAGCTTTGTGGTTTATAACAGTTAGAACGAGCTGAAAAATGGTATGAACATCAACCAAATGGAGTCATTGAATCAGATGAAGTTAAGGTTCTATAGGATTTTAATATACAATTCGGTTGTCTAATTGAATGTATAAGACTTGATATCGTGGTGGTGTTAAAGAAGAAAAAGGAGTGCAAGATCATAGACATTGCAGTTCCAGGAGATAGTAGAACAGGTGAAAAAGAATTAGAGAAAATGGAAAAGTATGACGACCTGAAAAGGGAAATAAAAAATGTAGACGATGAGGAAAATTGAGATAATACCAATAGTTATAGGTGCTTTGGGAGCAATTAGTAGAAAACTGGATAAGTGGATTGAAAAACTGGACGTACAGATTAGAATAGAACTTCTCCAAAAGATGGCATTGCTTGGAACAGCAAGAATACTGAGAAGGAGCTTGGATGGCCGAAAAACTCGGAACCTTAGGCTACTGGTTGTGGCCAGTTTTCGAGAGATAATTAAATACCACCGGCATAAGCTGTGAAAGATAAAATAATAATAATAATAAGACAGATGAAAGAGAGGAGAAGTGGAGCAATAAGAAGCTATATGGCCAATTCTGTAAGGAGACAAGTGATGACATTGAGAAGAAGGGGTGGTTGTGGTTGAAAAAGACTTATTTCAAGGCAGAAACAGGAGGTCTTATCTGTACTGCGCAAGAACAGGCATTAAGAACTAACTACATCAAGTTCAACATAGATAAGATTGCTGAATCACCCCTATGTTGAATGTGCTGTGAAAAAGGAGAAAGTGTGGGACATTTGATTAGTGGATGCAAAATGCTTACTCAAAGGGAATATAAAAGAGGACATGATAACTTGGCAAGAATAGTCCATTGGAGATTATGTGGGAAATATGGCTTGGAGCAAGCAGCTCCTTGGTATGATCATGCCCTGAAAGGGGTGGTAGAATCTGATGAGATAAAGGTGCGATGGGATTTCAAGATACAGTGTGATCATCACATAGAATGTCGAAAACCAGATATAATTCTTGTGGAGAAAGAAGAAAAGAAATGCTTAATTGTTGACATTGCCACCCTTAATGATAAAAATGTTGGAAGCAACTACAGAATATGAACTTAAGGAAAAGAACCATAAAATCAACCACCTGCTGTTCATGGATGATTTAAAGCTATATGGGAAATTTCGTGACCAAATAGATTTACTGGTAAGGACGGTGCACCTTTTTAGCACAGATATCAGAATGGAATTCGGTATAAAGAAATGCGCTGTACTAATACTAAAGAGAAGGAAAGCAGTCAAATGTTATGGTATAATATTGCCTGATGGTCAGGTAATGAAGCAAATGGATGAAGACGTGTACAAGTACTTAGGAATACTGCAATGTAACCAAGTCATGGATAGGGAAAGGAAGACAATATTTAGAAAGGGGAATATAATTAGACTGAAACTTGTGCGTAAATCAAAATTGAACGGACGAAATAAGATATTGGCCATCAACATATGGGCTGTTTCACTACTTAGATATAGTCGAGGAATAATACGATGGAATAAAGATGACTTATTGGAGATGGACAGACGGACAAGGAAACTTATGACAATGAATGAGGCGTTACATCGGAAGAGCGACATTAACAGAATTTATATACCAACGAGAAGAGGTGGACGTGGACTTATTAGTGCTTAAAGCAGTATTCAAAGAGAGAAAAACAATATGGGTTGGTATGAAAAACACAGTGTTGAGCCATTTCTGGAGTGTGTGAGGCCAGGCAATATAACAGAAACCGAAATATATAGTGAACGCTGCAAGTTGGCGCAGGGAGAGTATAAGAGTAGACATGACAATGTACTGTAGGCTGTAAAGTCCATTGGCAATTATGTACGAAATACAATTTGGAACATGCAAACAAATGGTATGAACACCAACCACAAGGGATGATAAAAAATAGTCATCAGTGGCGTAACTTGGGGGACCAGGGGGGCGAGTAATCCCCACCTGAAAATTTCGTTGGAAAAATTTACTCTGTCGGGAATAGCCGAAATGGTTATTTGGTATCTTATTAGGTAGGTTTTTTAGAAGCTTTTGACAACAAATTATTTATATTGCTCACGGTCTCGGTATTCAAAATAATATACCTTAATTATATTTTAATGATTGAACTAAATCGAAATGCTTTTCGGCGGATTTTATGAGCCAGACAGCTCAGCTGCGTGCTCTTTTTGTGCAAAGCAGAATGAAGCAGGACGCTGACCGTGTTCAGGGACGGCGGAGCGGAATTACGAGGGGGGGGGGGGGGAGGGCTTGAGATAAAAATACAGCATTTTGTATGCTTCCCTGGGAAATTGCACAACAAGTGTTTTAAAGGGTAGTTGTTTCAACATTACATTTGGAAAAAAGTGGGGGGCTACAGCCCCTGCAGCCCCCCCGCTCCGCCGTCTCTGGTGTTGATTTGTTTACAATGTGCTAGTGATAGGTCTCACTTTTCGGATCTGGAATAGAAGACACGCTGCATTCGAGAGAACTTTGTGAGTCTAACTTGATCAGCCAGCTTAATCGTTTAAGAAATCATCGATATGTCAACGTGTCCTTCGAAAAAGTGACGAAAGGTTCGTTGTTTGGTTTGCAGTGAAATTCTTGACGACGACTATCGCAATAAACATAATTTGAAATATCATAAGGCTTTGGTCTTAAATCGTAAACAAATTCCGTATAAATTTTTTGGTGCAATTTCTAACCCTTTCGCAGGGTTAGATAATTCCAAGGATAATCAATCTTAAACATATTGTTATAAAGTTTGTCGAGAAAATTAGGTTTTCACCCCTCCACAAAAAACTTCAGTTACGCCACAGATAGTAATCATAAATTATTGTGAGATTTCAATATTCAATGTGACCATGAAATAGAACACAGGAGACCTGATTTATTTATAGTGGACAAAGAAAAGAAAATAGCGTGTGTCATTGACATAATAGTACCTGGAGATAATAGGGTGGGAAAGAGGGAACTGGAGAAAATTTTGAAAAACCAGGATTTGAAAATAAAACATCAAGAATATTGGCGTTAAGCCAAGTGGAAGTCATAACAATAGTTGTTGGTGCCCTGGGAACGATATCAAAAAGACTCTAAGGGTTTTTGGAAGACAGTATTATTTGGAACAGCAAGAATCATTCGAAGGGTTATGGACACGAAGGACATAGAACTCAAGACATTAGATTGCGGGTAGCAACTTGCTTCTAGTTTCAATCCAGTTCATTTAAATGGACTGTGCGGAAAAGCAATAATAATAATAATAATATTAATAATAATAACAATAATACCCCTTCCACTGTTCTTAGTTGGGTGGTGTGCGGGTTATAATAATAAAAACAATAATAAAAACAATAATAAAAACAATAATAATAACAATAATAATAACAATAATAATAACAATAATAATTGTACCCCAGCGTCACTTTGATGGCGTGTTGCTCCTCTGATCCCACAAGTTTCCTGAAATATGAAATGTCTGTTGCGGCCTTACCTGGCGGCATCCTGGGAGCCTGTAGCAGGCTGAGGCCCCTTCCGCTGTCCTTAGTTGGGTGGAGTACGAGTTGTAATAATAATAACAATAATGACAATAACATTAACAATGAGAGTAACAATAACAATAACTATAATAATAATAATAATATTATTGATAGTAATAGTAGTAATAATGAAAACCAAAACGTCAAAATATGAATAGCACTCATAAAGAGATACTTCGGAATTTTAAGAGCTGGATAATGTCGACTTAAAGGACCATCATCATTAACCTGTCTTTGGAGTGTTTTTCAGACATAACCAAAATAAAATCAGAGCAAAGGATATTGCTGTTAGTGCCGGGTTTCCGTGTTGAGATAATACGTTAGTTTGTGGGAAAGGGCTAAATATGGAAATCCTACAATTAAAAAGTTTTGAATTCTTAGTGGCAAAAAGCCCATTTCCAATGATTTGTCAGAGACTTTTTTCTAAACATCAGATCTTAAGTAATGGTAAACTGTCAGTTACTGCTCCTGTGAGCATGTGTAACACAGTTACTTCTTTTTACTTCACATCATATTTAATTGTTATTTTTCTATTACACGTTGCATGTAGTTCCTCTTTTGAACAATAGGGGCGTTACGGGGAGGCCTAGACTCAAAATATTACCGTATATACCTTCTAGTCTATTCTTTTTTAATTGAATTACAAGTTAAAAATGACATTTTTCGGGTCTGTTTTAAAATAAACCAACTTCTCGATCGTTGCCTAAGCACTACTAAAAGAATTATGAAAGAAATTGGTTTTTGAAATTCAATTATTAAAAGAAATTATTTTAGAACACAGCTCTTTTCAAAAAGCATGTGCTCGGAGGCAGTGCAATTTTAACTCGGATGCATATAGCATAAGAAACCACTAGTTTGTAACGCATCAAAGCAGAGTAGTGTACTGTACAGGGCAGCCATGATCGACCACAAGTCTCGGAGCTAACAAAGATTGAAAGCTTCTATGCAAAACATGACTAATATCAATGTACAACATTCATAATGTCCATAGCAATATTACTGTTTTACAACAATTTGATATGAGAAATGTTTTATTCTGCAAAAATACCAATTTCTCTCGTTCAGTAGCTTTATAACTAGTCCAGAAATTTTCCCTCCAAAAGTTATCTATGTATCTGAAAAATGTACCGACAGTGACGAAAGCCAATGTTCTGACGTTTAACAATTGTTTGCTAAAGGCAAAATGAATATTGTTGAATAATCCCCGAGACGAAGTTAATTAGTATAATTACACAGGTGAGTATTCACTTTTAACACCTCCTCGGTAACATTTACAAATGTAACCGCCATCTTGCTTCAGAGCCTTCACTGTTACATTCTTCTGTAAGTGAATTTCGAGATTTATGACATAATTTTCTGACCAATAACCATGCAGGACTTTCAATAATAACCTGTGTAATTACACTAAAATCCGTTATTTCACGGGTATACGTACGGCATTTCCAAAATTTGTTAAAATCTAACATGTGTAATGAAAAACTATGTTTACCTGAACTTTTAGTAGAACTCGTTTCTTTCTTAAATGCTTCCACAACCTCTGTATAAGATTAAAAAGGAGAATATTTTCAATTGGTCTTGATAAACGTGCTTTCCAATTTGTGAACAAAAATTACTTCTTTAAATCCCCAAGTACAGCAAACAGGAAAAGTCCCTTGAAATTTTTCAATTTGAATATTGTCAAACTACGCTATTACCTTAGAACCTACAATAGTAAGCAAAAATTTTTGGACCGAACGACTAAGTCCGCTGAAACCCCAAGACGAACTAACTGTGAGCTGCATTATGCAACTATACAAAATACAAACAAAAGAAAACATTCGACTGATATCTTGGAGACATCTGGAAGGAAACTTTCACTTCGTGAAATACCGGGACTAGAAACTCAACGATTCGATACTTGAGTCTAGTGCCATCATCAGGAGTGAGTATGTTTGTCAACAGGAGGTTAACTTACGTCAGCGATGTTATCGTCGATGGGGGTTGATTAATTGTCCGCCGTTCTCATGTATCAAGGAATAGATCACATTGATCTCTGTTAGTCGCGTTCTTAGTTCAATTTATGAGCCTCGAATTTTGCCAAACTCACTTTAAATAGCGGTGGTTGGATATAAGCACACGTGGCAGGTATTTTTCTGTTATAATCTCTATTCAAAACACTTGATAATCCTGAAGTAAAGTAAAAGGGGAGTTGCAAAAACTTTGATTATGTCCATCTAGAATACGTCCACTTCCCACTTTAAGGCTTAATTTCCTATAAGCAAAATCTTAAAAAAGCCTTACCAAAAATTACAAAAAGCTTACAAAAGATATACCTGCATGAGGATAGACTGATCTCTCTTTATTTAGGCCAGCTTGAGCAGTGTCGTTGCAGACAACTGTTTCACGGTAGCTGTTTGGTGCCCTCAAAAGCCTTTCGAAGTCCATTTCGTGATGGCACTTGTTGCATTCGTGACATTTATTGTAAATTTTGTAGCGAAGTTCAGGCCACAATTCCTTCACCATGTTTGCAAAGATGTAATGAAGACGTAAGACAGCTTTCCATACGTTGTTCGTTTGGCCACTCTTTGCAATTCTGGCTGTAAATTCAATTGTGTCAGTTTGAGAACTACGCTTCGTTACGCAGAATTTCACCTCGTCTGCTTTCTCCACATCATAAACTCCATAGAATCCTTCCTTCCAGTGCAACATATAGTCCGAACCTTGATGGGAACGGACCATTTGCCGTTCAAATAGGCCAACAGGAACTCTACTGCAAAATTTGTACACGCTTTTTGCTTCGAAATTGTCTTCAGGAGTATTTTCTGGCCATTTCTCATCAAGAACACTAGGACGAGCCTTTGGCATAAGTGCTGGGATTAATATGTACCTCTTGCCGGTTTCTTTTCCTTCAATCTCTGCTTCCTTCTTTGTCATCTGATATCCCACGTCAAAGTGATATAGCAAATGAGCAAGGTTCTCAAAGTCAGTTTCTTTAGGGACTGCATCATACCAAATGCATCGTAAGAGGGACTCTGACAGCAATCCACGATCAATCAGTTGCTTCTTCTCGTTTTCAAACTTTATATCGTCCATGTCGAAGTGTTTGAAATTTGTCTTGTGCTGAAGGTGAGAACATAAATCGTGATGAACCACATTCTTGATCATCATGATCAACCATTCAGGATCCGGATACACAAAATCTCGAAGCTGTTTCACATGTTCAAATCGTAAAACCTTTCCAATCTTTACGAGATAAAGGATTACAGAGTTCAGAGTATCTTTCCTGTCAGCAGCGCTCTTAAAAGTTGGATGATTTTCACAAAACCAGCTTTCCATCTTGTTAAATGTTAGGAACCGAGGGTCTTTCCTTTCTTTCATTACTTTTATCAAGGCCGGCAATGATTCTTCAATTTCGACCCACAATGATGGAAAGGTGGTATTCAGATGAGGAAACAAATCTTCGTCACTTCCAATTCGGAGAAGCACCTGTTTCAAGAACATTAGGTCATAGCGAACAGCCTCATCTGACAATTCTTGAGTGAATTCATCCACGTCTGTGGATTCTTCGTCTGTGGATTCTTTATCTGTGGCTTTTTTATATCCTCTTCCAGCAGATGCAACAACAATAACTGCTTTTGTTTTACCAGGCCAAATATCCTGATCTGATGCAGGCACGATGCTGGTAGGGAGAACCGGCCTCTCTCTTATCAATGACTCAAGCTTTTCAATTCGATTTCTCTTGTTATCATTGATTTCATCAATCTGCTCTTTATCCCTTTTTATTGCCGCTATATCAGCAGTCTCTTGTTTGGTAATTTTTTCCAACAAATGCCCACATCTTCCTTTTACAATGCTCTTTTCAACTAGATCAGATTTTGTAGCAGCCAACACAATGACTGGTCGAAGTACAAGGCTCTTTAACTCATCAATCCATTTGCCAGCATTTTTATAATACGATTTACCAGTCCTTCTATATGATGACAAATCCACAACTAAAAGAAACAAGGAATGCTGTTCGATGAAGTAATGGCTCACACTTTGGTACTCCATCTGACCGCCGAAATCCCAGAATTCTAGTTCAAGATCTTCAATCGCAGGATCTGTAATCCACTGTCTGATCTCAACACCCTCTGTTCTTTCTTTTGGTTCTGTCAACTTTGACTGTCCCATCAATAAACCGTTAATCAGACTCGTTTTCCCAGCGCCAGAATTTCCAATCACCTGCACCCTAACTCGTTTGGAGTGAACTGTACTGAATTTGGCAAGGTCCTTGAAATATTGCAAAATCGCGTTAGGTCTGCTGCAGATAACTTGTGGCGGCTTACCTAGTGAATTATTTTCAAGGTCAAATTTCACATTCTTATCTATCAACGTAGTAAAACGTGCAGGCAATTCTTTCAGTTTGTTTGAACGCATATTTAGCAGGGCGAGATTGGGAAGGTTGAATACAGCATTTGGTATATGGTCGACTTTACAGTTTAGTAACTCAAGTATTTTCAGTGGCGATGAGTTGGGGATTGAAAATTCTTTGTCAGCGAGGTTATTATAGGAAAGGTCGAGATCTTCTAAACTAATGCAATTTTCCAGTCCATCCGGGAACTTTTCAAGACCACAGTTCCTCATATTTAGCTTCTTCAAATTCTTTAGCTTACGAATTGAAAATGGCTGCTTCCCAAGGTTGCCGTTGAAGGAAAGGCTGAGATCTTCTAAACTAATGCAATTTTCCAGTCCATCTGGGAACTTTTCAAGACCACAGTTAATCATATTTAGCTTCTTCAAATTCTTTAGCTTACAAATTGAAAATGGCTCCTTGCCAAGGATTTCGCTGGAGGAAATGTGTAGATCTTCTAAACTAATGCAGTTTTCCAGTCCATCCGGGAACTTTTTAAGGCGACAGAAATTCATATTTAGCTTCTTCAAATTCTTAAAATTAGCAATTGAAAATGGCTGCTTGCCTAGATTGAAATTGGAAGAAAGGTCGAGATCTTCTAAACTAACGCAATTTTCCAGCCCATCCGGAAGCTTTTCAAGACCACACCACCTCATATTCAGCTTTTTCAAATTCTTTAGCTTAGGAATTGAAAATGGCTGCTTGTCAAGGTTGCGGTTGTGGCAAAGGTCGAGATCTTCTAAACAAATGCAATTTTCCAGTCCATCCGGGAACTTTTCAAGACCACACTTACTCATACCTAGCTTCTTCAAATTCTTTAGCTTACGAATTGAAAATGGCTGCTTGCCAAGATTGTAGTTGGAGGAAAGGCCTAGAACTTCTAAACTAACGCAATTCTCGAGTCCATCCGGGAACTTTTCAAGACCACAGTTACTCATATCGAGCTTCTTCAAATTCTTCAGTCCAGAAATTGCAAATGGCTGCTTGCCAAGGATGTCGTTGGAGGAAAGGTCTAGAACTTCTAAACTAACGCAATTTTCGAGTCCATCCGGGAACTTTTCAAGACCACACTTACTCATACCTAGCTTCTTCAAATTCTTTAGCTTACGAATTGAAAATGGCTGCTTGCCAAGATTGTCGTTGGAGGAAAGGCCTAGAACTTCTAAACTAACGCAATTCTCGAGTCCATCTGGGAACTTTTCAAGACCACAGTTACTCATATCGAGCTTCTTCAAATTCTTCAGTCCAGAAATTGCAAATGGCTGCTTGCCAAGGATGTCGTTGGAGGAAAGGTCTAGAACTTCTAAACTAACGCAATTTTCGAGTCCATCCGGGAACTTTTCAAGACCACACTTA
Source organism: Heliopora coerulea (assembly GCA_030142905.1). Classification (NCBI taxonomy): domain Eukaryota; kingdom Metazoa; phylum Cnidaria; class Anthozoa; order Scleralcyonacea; family Helioporidae; genus Heliopora; species Heliopora coerulea. Next base: position 86,565 of record JASJOG010000324.1, read on the forward strand.
CTCATACCTAGCGTCTTCAAATTCTTTAGCTTACGAATTGAAAATGGCTGCTTGCCAAGATTGTCGTTGGAGGAAAGGTCGAGATCTTCTAAACTAATGCAATTTTCCAGTCCATTCGGAAACTTTTCAAAACCACAGTTACTCATACCTAGCTTCTTCAAATTCTTTAGCTTACGAATTGAAAATGGCTGCTTGCCAAGATTGTAGTTGGAGGAAAGGAATAGAACTTCTAAACTAATGCAATTTTTGAGTCCATCCGGGAACTTTTCAAGACCACAGTTACTCATATCGAGCTTCTTCAAATTCTTCAGTCCAGAAATTGCAAATGGCTGCTTGCCAAGGATGTCGTTGGAGGAAAGGTCTAGAACTTCTAAACTAACGCAATTCTCGAGTCCATCCGGGAACTTTTCAAGACCACACTTACTCATACCTAGCGTCTTCAAATTCTTTAGCTTACGAATTGAAAATGGCTGCTTGCCAAGATTGTCGTTGGAGGAAAGGTCGAGATCTTCTAAACTAATGCAATTTTCCAGTCCATTCGGAAACTTTTCAAAACCACACTTACTCATACCTAGCTTCTTCAAATTCTTTAGCTTACGAATTGAAAATGGCTGCTTCCCAAGGTTGCCGTTGGAGGAAAGGTCTAGAACTTTTAAACTAACGCAATTTTCGAGTCCATCCGGGAACTTTTCAAGACCACAGTTACTCAGATCGAGCTTCTTCAAATTCTTCAGTCCAGAAATTGCAAATGACTGCTTGCCAAGGATGTTGTTGGAGGAAAGGTCTAGAACTTCTAAACTAACGCAATTCTCGAGTCCATCCGGGAACTTTTCAAGACCACATTTACTCATACCTAGCTTCTTCAAATTCTTTAGCTTACGAATTGAAAATGGCTGCTTGCCAAGATTGTCGTTGGAGGAAAGGTCGAGATCTTCTAAACTAATGCAATTTTCCAGTCCATTCGGAAACTGTTTAAGACCACAGTTACTCATACCTAGCTTCTTCAAATTCTTTAGCTTACGAATTGAAAATGGCTGCTTGCCAAGCTTGCCGTTGGAGGAAAGGTCTAGAACTTCTAAACTAACGCAATTCTCGAGTCCATCCGGGAACTTTTCAAGACCACACTTACTCATACCTAGCGTCTTCAAATTCTTTAGCTCAGGTATTGAAAATGGCTGCTTGCCAAGATTGTCGTTGGAGGAAAGGAATAGAACTTCTAAACTAATGCAATTTTCCAGTCCATTCGGAAACTGTTTAAGACCACAGTTACTCATACCTAGCTTCTTCAAATTCTTTAGCTTACGAATTGAAAATGGCTGCTTGCCAAGCTTGCCGTTGGAGGAAAGGTCTAGAACTTCTAAACTAACGCAATTCTCGAGTCCATCCGGGAACTTTTCAAGACCACACTTACTCATACCTAGCGTCTTCAAATTCTTTAGCTCAGGTATTGAAAATGGCTGCTTGCCAAGATTGTCGTTGGAGGAAAGGAATAGAACTTCTAAACTAATGCAATTTTCCAGTCCATTCGGAAACTGTTTAAGACCACAGTTACTCATACCTAGCTTCTTCAAATTCTTTAGCTTACGAATTGAAAATGGCTGCTTGCCAAGATTGTAGTTGGAGGAAAGGCCTAGAACTTCTAAACTAACGCAATTTTCCAGTCCATTCGGAAACTTTTCAAAACCACACTTACTCATACCTAGCGTCTTCAAATTCTTTAGCTTACGAATTGAAAATGGCTGCTTGCCAAGTTTGCCGTTGGAGGAAAGGTCTAGAACTTCTAAACTAACGCAATTTTCGAGTCCATCCGGGAACTTTTCAAGACCACAGTTACTCATATCGAGCTTCTTCAAATTCTTCAGTCCAGAAATTGCAAATGGCTGCTTGCCAAGGATGTCGTTGGAGGAAAGGTCTAGAACTTCTAAACTAACGCAATTTTCGAGTCCATCCGGGAACTTTTCAAGACCACAGTTACTCATACCTAGCGTCTTCAAATTCTTTAGCTTACGAATTGAAAATGGCTGCTTGCCAAGATTGTCGTTGGAGGAAAGGTCGAGATCTTCTAAACTAATGCAATTTTCCAGTCCATTCGGAAACTTCTCAAAACCACACTTACTCATACCTAGCTTCTTCAAATTCTTTAGCTTACGAATTGAAAATGGCTGTTTGCCAAGATTGTAGTTGGAGGAAAGGAATAGAACTTCTAAACTAAGGCAATTTTCGAGTCCATCCGGGAACTTTTCAAGACCACAGTTACTCATATCGAGCTTCTTCAAATTCTTCAGTCCAGAAATTGCAAATGGCTGCTTGCCAAGGATGTCGTTGGAGGAAAGGTCTAGAACTTCTAAACTAACGCAATTCTCGAGTCCATCCGGGAACTTTTCAAGACCACACTTACTCATACCTAGCGTCTTCAAATTCTTTAGCTCAGGTATTGAAAATGGCTGCTTGCCAAGATTGTCGTTGGAGGAAAGGAATAGAACTTCTAAACTAATGCAACTTTCCAGTCCATTCGGAAACTGTTTAAGACCACAGTTACTCATACCTAGCTTCTTCAAATTCTTTAGCTTACGAATTGAAAATGGCTGCTTGCCAAGTTTTCCGTTGGAGGAAAGGAATAGAACTTCTAAACTAACGCAATTTTCGAGTCCATCCGGGAACTTTTCAAGACCACACTTACTCATACCTAGCGTCTTCAAATTCTTTAGCTTACGAATTGAAAATGGCTGCTTGCCAAGGATGTCGTTGGAGGAAAGGTCTAGAACTTCTAAACTAACGCAATTCTCGAGTCTATCCGGGAACTTTTCAAGACCACACTTACTCATACATAGCTTCTTCAAATTCTTTAGCTTACGAATTGAAAATGGCTGCTTGCCAAGATTGTAGTTGGAGGAAAGGTCTAGAACTTCTAAGGTAATGCAATTTTGGAGTCCATCCGGGAACTTTTCAAGACCACAGTTCTTCATATCTAGCCCCTTCAAATTCTTTAGGTCTGGAATTGAACATGACTGCTTGCCAAGGTTGCCGTTAAAGGAAAGGGCTAGAACTCTTAAACTAATGCAATTTTCTAGTCCATCCGGGAACTTTTCAAGACAACAGTTCCTCATATATAGCCCTTTGAAATTCTTTAGCTCAGGAATTGAAAATGGCTGCTTGCCAAGGTGTCCGTTGAAGGAAAGAGCTAGAACTTCTAAACTAATGCAATTTTCCAGTCCATCCAGGAACTTTTCAAGACCACACTTACTCATATTCAGCCTCTTCAAATTCTTTAGCTTACGAATTGAAAATGGCTGCTTCCCAAGGTTGCCGTTGAAGGAAATGTTGAGATCTTCTAAACTGATCAGATCTTCGAGTCCTTCCGGAGAAGCATTTAAGTTACAACTGAAAATCGTAAGTCGCTTCAGTTTCACAAGCTCACGAACGGAAAGTGATTGGTCCTGGAAATCATTGAAATACAACCCAAGTACCTCCAGCTCTTTCATCGTGGTTATGGCTGAAGGAAAGGTCGTCAATCCGCAGTTGTACAAGACAAGTTTTCGTAGATTTAAAACATAGCATGATAACTGGAAATGATCACCTATCGGATCATCAAAGATGTATAAATCTTGAAGACTGTGTGCTTGATCCATTTGTGTTGGTAAAATCTTCTTTCCATCGGCACATAGCAAGAACTTTTCAAGCTTTGACATATCCTTAAGCGAAATTTCGCGGCATTCTGAAGAAACGTCAAGCTGAATTATTTCACTGTCTGACGTTTCTAAAGCAATATCCTGTAAAGAAATTTCAGGGAAACATTCGATGTACTTTGTCTCATCTTCATTCTCACCAACATTTACAGTTAACGTGTCTCCTGGTTCCCCACTCGCAATAATCAGTTCTTCTAAATCATTAACAGTGTCCCTGTCAAGACGATTAATTACACCAGTTTCATAATGTCTCAGTGTCAGTCGCTGCAATTTCTTTTTGCTTGAAGGGAAAAGTTGACCTTGGAACAATACTTTGCATCGTATGTCCAGACGAATGAGACCATGTTGATCAGTCTCGAGCTGGCAGGTCTTCCACAAGTATTTATTGTATTCAGATCTTTGATAAGCCGAGTTGTCGTCCTTGCACTCGTCAAATCCGCAAATTGAAATATGGCGGCCCAAATTACCGACGTTACTTTCCAGAAATCGCGGCAAACTTTGATGAAGAAGTAGAATTTTCTTGACTTGTGGATGATTTAAAACTTTGGAAGGAAAAGACTTTTCCGAATCATCGGCAGCTGTAAGGTCAACCACGACTCCATACTGATCATCGGTTGAACTGTTGACAACGTTTGTGGCAAAAAAACTTTCGCTCATTTTCAACCCCTCTTCTTATTAAGATGTAATGGTCATTATCACATGCTGAATTTTAACGTTATCACCGATCTTTGCAAAACTCTATGGGCACGTGAAGGAAAAATGCCGATTTTGGATTTAATCCTGTAAATGCAAATGAGGTGTAGTCTGATATTTCAAATGAAAAAAAAAGTCGACTAACATACAGTCAACTGACAAACGTTAAATCTATTTAAGATTAAAACAGACAAACAAGAAACGTCGCCAAAAAATAACTTCTTTACATTGTACAGAAAGTCTAGATTTCAAGAGAGAAGTGTTGCGCTGTGTTAGGAAGTATTAGGAAATACCAGGATCTGTGCGGAATGTACATTATGAACTTGTACACGAATGGACCAACACGGTTCTAAAACAATTGTTGATCGTCCACAATAAATTAACACTGGGGTTTTGGTGCATGACCATTTATCGTCTCCCTTCGTTCTCCAAACATTGTTTTTTTATACCAAGGAGTCTTTCAATGTCTGCCTCTGGAGAATCAAGCATTGCTTGGTTTTTGTAATTTAACACGTAAACATGCACTGTTGCTCACATAAAAGTAGTCTGTGGACATGCAGGTTCCTTGGTTGTGTGGTGGTAGAACAATAGTCAATACGGTTTCTGAGTGATTTGAATATCTTTTGGTTGTTTACGAAGTTATCAATGAAGTCGAGGTTGTAAATTACCGGCATTAAAACTGGTCGACCATTCAATGCTGGGTTTGAGTAAATTGCTTCACTTTCGGTACAATAGCCTACCGTTTCCCATACCATATAGTAATTTCAAATATCAGTATTAACGGCTTAAAGTTTGTACTTTTTGATTGTGACGATATATTTAAGGGACAAGTTAATATTGCATTAATATTTAGTTAAACTAACTAGTAATGGGGTGTGACCTTCAAGTAGCGTGAGAACAACATATTTCAGCGGGGAAAACATAGCTCGTAACAGTAAAGACGTTTGACGAAGTGGAGAAATAAATTTGTGTTTACAATCTGGAGGTAAATCCACCACATTTGGTGGCAGCGGTGGGATATTTAGGCGAAAAGCCCAGTTCACTGAAGACTATAAATCGTCAGTAAGTGAATCTCACGGGAGAAGTCAAACATTGTTTACGTATTTCGGTGGAGCTAAAACGATCAAACGACAAACAGAGAGAAGACTAATGGCTGAGAAGGTAAAGAGTAAACAAGCGAAAGATTAAGGAGACTTTGAAGATGCATCCGAAGGTAGCACAGTGAGCGAACTTTTACGCTACTTTCTTGAAGAAAGAAAAGAAGAAAAACAACGACAAGAGGCACGGGACCAGGAATTTTTGCAAATGATTGAATCAATGGCAGAGAAGAGAGCAGATGAAGACAAGAGAAGAGAGGAACGTCGAAGAGAAGATGAGAAGGAACGAGATGAGAGGCTGCTAGAAAAGAAGGAGAATATTTGCTGGGCAATTACAAACTGAAGAAGAAGACAAGCGCGCGTGGATCGAACAATACGAGAAAGAAAGAAGAGAGTGGTATGAACGTTTGAACGTAGAGGATCGAAATGGAGTTAAGCCATCTTCGGAAATCGAAGATAATACGAAAACACGGGAAGCACGACTGCAGAAATTGACGGACAAGGACGATATTGAACATTTCTTGACAATGTTTGAAAGAGTTGCTAATGCTTACAAATGGCCAAATAACGTTTGAGTGTGAAAGTTGGCGCCATTGTTAACCGGAAAAGCTCAAGCTGCCTATGCTAACATGGATTCGGCAAAATCCCAAGATTTCCCTGAGGTGAAGCACGCTATTCTTAAGAGGTACAATATAAACGAAGAAAGATATTGACAAAGGTTCAGAAATATTAAGAAGAAACCAGAAGAAAGTTACGTCGAGATCGAGGTGCGATTACGAGATCCTTCGAAAAAGTGGTTAAAGCCAAATGAACGCAACAAAGAAGAACTGGTTGATGTTATCATCCGAGAACAGGTGGTGAATACAATGCCCCTTGAGCTGCAGCTACGAGTGAGAGAAAGAAAGCCAAAGACAGCGGGAGAAGCTGGGACGATAGGCGATGATATTATTTCTGCCAGAGAAGGCACATTCGGCATGACAAAGGGGAGCAAAAAATGTTTGAAATGTGGTTTGCCCAGACACTTTGCGCGCGACAGCAGAACCACAACAAAAAAGATGGAAACATACTCCCAGAGTCGAGAGAAGACAAGAAACGAAGTGAAAATACCAAAAAGTGGGAGACAAACTTGACATGTTATCGATGTGGAAAATCAAGACACATTGCAAGCAGATGCCCTATAGCCTTTCCGAGGACCAAAGAAAGAAACAGTGCTGGGAATTTCTTCTGTGACAACGCCAGGACAGCAAAGAGAAGTGTTACCAATTATCAATCAAGAGACCGAGAATACGTGTGCCAAGGACTAGTGGAAGGAAAGCCTACTGAACTATTGGTAGATTCTGGAGCTTCCTGTACGCTGGTACACCAAGATTTAGTGGAAGACGAGAAAATAAACAGAAATGACGAATTTGGGCCGAAAGAAAACGTTAGATCGTTTGTTGGCAAGATTCTATTAGCCTGGGATTATTCACGATGTGAGCCAACACTGTAAATCCTGTGGAACATGCCAAAAGTCTGCTGGACCAAGGAATATAAAACAAACCCACCTGGTACTTTTATCAATTATCGGGGAACAATTTTAAAGAATAGCCATGGATATCGTAGGCCCATTGATTCGAAGTAAGTCTGGCAACAAATACATCTTGGTTATCTGTGATTATAGTACAAGATATCCTGAAGCAGTACCACTGAAGAATATTGAAGCAGAGACCATAGCAAAAGAGTTAGGCAAGTTCTTTTCCCGAATGGGTGTCCTTCAAGAGATCCTCACTGACCAGGGATCCAACTTTACCTCACAGCTCCTGAAGGAAGTATACCGAATGTTGAAAATTACGCCAATACGTACAAGTCATTATCATCCACTGACGGATCGCCTGGTGGAACGTTTTAAAGATACTCCAATCCTAATGGCAGAAGACGACCCGATGGAGTGGGACCGATGGTTTCCCTTCCTTTTGTTTGCTTACAGGGAAGTACCTAATGAGTCGACAGTATTCTCTTCTTTCGAACTTTTGTTCGGTATACATGTTCGTGGCCCTTTGGATATCCTCAGAAAAACGTGGGAAGCAGATCCAAAGAGTCCGGAAGGTGTTATATCATACGTAATCAAAATGAGGAAAAGACTGTCAGGAACTATGGAGATAGCCCAAACCAATTTAGCAAGAGCACAGAAACGTTAGAAGAAATGGTATAACCAGAAAGCCAAGGTTCGAGAATTCTACGAAGGAGATGAAGTCCTGATACTGTTACCATCTAGCACTAATAAACTAAAAGCTAAATGGCAAGGTCCATTAAGAGTAAAAAGGAAAGTAGGAGCCGTAAACTATGAAATTGAAACTGGAGGAAAGAGGAAGAAGACAAGAATTTACCACGTCAACATGCTTCGTAAATGGCTTACACCACAAGCGACGAGTTTTTATGAAGAAGTGGAAGCTGAAGGCTACAGTTCCGACGAAAGAGAGACCATACCAGAGCTACCACGTCTGAACAATACAGACTAGGAAATAACTATCAATAACAATCTCCAAGTGAACCAAAGAGAAGAAATGAACCGACTCCTACAACAATACAGTGACGTTATTCAAGACAAACCAGGTCGTACCGACAAGGCAGTACACCACATTGAAACAGGTAATGCAGTTCCAATACACTAAGCCCCATACAGAATACCGTTCGCACAGCGAGAGGAAATGCGGAGAGAACTTCAGAAGATGGAAGAAATGGGAGTGATACAACCTTCAAAAAGCGATTGGGCATCCCCAGTTGTCATGGTTCCCAAGAAGGACGGGACACAACGGTTTTGTGTGGATTTTAGAAAGTTAAACAAGATCTCCAGTTTTGATGCCTATCCGATGGCTAGAATTGACGACAGTATTGATCAATTGGGAAAAGCGATGTGTATCTCAACCCTCGACCTTATCCGACGATATTGGCAGGTACCCTTAAATGACCAATTTAGAAAGAAAACGGCATTCATTACACCGTTCGGACTTTATTAGTTTATAACGATGTCGTTCGGCCTTCATGGCGCCCCGGCCACTTCCAAAAAGATGGTGGATGGTATTCTAAGAGGATCGGAGGAATTTACAGCAGCACGTTTGGATGATATTATCGTATTCAGTGAGACATGGGAGCAACATCTTCAACACGTTCGAGAAGTGTTGGAACGTCTAAGGAAGGCGGGACCTACAGCAAAACCCTCAAAGTGCCGCTTTGGAATGGAAGAAGTGGAATACCTGGGACACGTAGTAGGAGGAGGGAGAGTCAAACCTGCCCTGGGCAAGATTCAAGCAGTTAAAGATTTTCCAAGGCCAAAGTCAAAGACGGACGTCCGAGCATTTCTAGGACTAAGCGAATATTACAGAAAGTTCATTCCAAATTATGCTGAGATTGCTGCTCCATTATCCGATTTGACACGTAAGACTGCACCGAATATTGTCATCTGGAACGACCAATGTAGAAAAGCTTTTACAACCTTGAAGAAACGACTTTGTAGTCTACCAGTGTTACGTAGCCCGGATTTCAAGAAATCTTTTATCGTCCAAACAGATATATCCGACCGTGGTATTGGAGCAGTCCAGAGACAACAAGAGACAGACGGAGAGCACCCAATTACATATATTAGCCGCAAGTTACCCCCGAGAGAGAGGAGATATGCTACGATAGAAAAAGAATGTCTGGCAATAGTTTGGGCCGTACAAACCTTACGAGTTTACCTTTATGGCCAGAATTTCACTATCCAGACCCATCATCATCCGTTACAGTGGTTAGACCAAATAAAGAACTAGAATGGACGACTGGCCCATTGGAGTCTTGTATTACAGTCCTATAAATTTATAATTCAACATCGAAGTGGAAAAGAGAACTCGAAGGCTGACACGCTGTCTAGCTCGAGGAGTGTGAAACCTCTAGGACAGTGTCCCTGGCACTTCCCAGAGAAATCTTTTATTTTTTAAAGTTACAAGATTCTATATCCTGGATTTTGAGAGACATTTTAACAAAAACCATGAAGATCACAAGCAGGGTCAAATCATGATTTTTAGTCCATCTCATCTTTATACATAACAATTCAAAAAGGTCTTGTAACCGTTTTTGTTATGATTAACCACAATTGAGTGGTGAACTGCAAAAATAAATGTGTTATACAAGTGAAATAATTCAATAATGAGTTCAAGACTAAAAACATTACAGGACTCTACAATGACAGATTTTCCAACAAGAATTTATCTAACTGGAGAATCTCAACACATAAAATGAATGTTGCAGTTGAAATCTACAGTAAGCTGTCATCACATGAGGGAAATGTATGCAATAAGACAGGTTATGGGATATCCTAGAATGGATGATGTGCTAGCTTACTACAGCTTGCAACTGGTGATGTTCTTACTGAGGAAACATTAAAATTGAATACGTCATCCTGAGTACTCTGAAGATTCCTCCAGCTTAGAAAAGGTCTACCAGTGACTGCAGCCTTTTCGAACTTTCTTATCTTTTAACTGTGCTAAAAAGTGTAGGGGCTAAAGCCCCCAGCCCCTCCATCATGGCTTTGAAACAAAGGCATGACTTAAACTCAGCGTATGAAGTTAACTTTACGGTAAGTTACCCATGCCATTTCCACGTCAACAAAGATTCATTTACAAACATTTGGGTCTTCATTTTGAAGAAAAAAAAGTGAAAAGCAACAAATGTTTTACCTGGCCCCAAGTTGGTCAACCTCTCTCACAGCTTTTAGTGTTTTGAATCGATAGCCAAAAGCACTGATGCCAATTTCTTTGAGTTCACTGTCTCCCATGTGAGAAAGAACACTCCATGTGACCTACACAAATGGGATGAAATTAGTGGTGCTTAGAAGGTGAAACAGAAGATATTACAGTTAACAGTATAGCAGCTGGAGACATTGGCTAGTAAACATGATTGATATAGAATGGATAATTCTTGCAAAAAGTAGACCAAGTATGTGTATTCCACTATCATTCAAGGTACTGAGCAAGTTCTTAGCATAAGCTTTAAACTATCAAGGGATCTTAACCCCTTGTCAGAAGTATTTCAGGCTATAGCCCCTTTTGTTGCAACCCTTGGCAAGAAATTGATCAAAATATGGTAACTGCAGGAACAACCCCCATGCTAACAAAACAACAGCAGCCACTAAAATTACAATGGCAGTGATAGCAGTAACCACAGCAGTAGTGGTCAGTAAAACTTGTGAGTGAAGAACAAACCTGCTCCTGTTGAAAGATATTATTCAGATGAGAAAGTTGCAGACTACTTAAAAACTGGCCAACATCCACACAAGGACCTGAACCATCTGAAGATTAAATATGCAAAATAATGTGGTTAGACCAGATGAATAAACGAATTAATACATGTTGACTGCTCATTTGACAGATCCATAGATCCCAATAAGCACCACAGTAAAAATAAACTTCAAGTAAATGACAAATCTTTTAAATAGTACACATGTTTTGGCAAGACTTAAACACTGCAATAAATAATTTTTTTATATTAAGAACATTAAAAACAAAACAGAAGTTTTGTCCTTGGAGAAAAGGACGGATATGTGACGATGTATTTAAGGGACAAGTTAATATTGCGTTAATATTTTAGTTAAACTAACTAGTAATCGGGTGTGACCCTCAAGTAGCGTGAGTACATATTTCAGCGGGGAAAACATAGCTTGTAACAGTGAAGACGTTTGACGAAGTGGAGAAATAAATTTGTGTTTACGATCTGGAGGTAAATCCACCACCATATTGATACCAACAATAAGAGTAAATTACCGTTTTATAGGAGAACTTAAGCTAAATCTATCGTATATCAAGACTGTAAGCTAGACACACTCCTACAAATATAAAAATAAATAATATAGGTAAAACTTCTTTGCATGATTACCTGAAAATTTGATAAAAATGCCCAGTTCACTGCAGTTTTCCCTGGTCTGTTGTCAGTTCGTTTCTTTTAATCTGAAATAAACAGGTAATGACACCGTCTAATCTTAATGGTAAATATTTTTCAACCATTTTTTTGAGTAACATTAAAATTCAATCATTTGGAAGTGATATAATTCACCTTCCCGCTTTTTCACGCCTGTACATTTTAGAAATTTTTCAGACCCACACTTCGCCTTAATCCTCGGTAAAACTTTTGTCGGTCTTTCTTGCATTCAGCACTTATATTATTCCAGTGTTGACTTGTAACTAATCTTTATCGATTTTATGAAAGTAGATATTCGTTCGGTAAAAACTACAACGCACGTTTCCATTTAAATTGCGCTATGTTGACAATTTAAGAAGAAATATAAAGGTTGTAAATATTCTCGACGAGAGACCTAAAAGACATCATACCTCTACATTTCTACTTTTTTTTTGTTTGATTTTGAAGCTAAATTGTTTTACAAAATAAAACCAAAGCCACATGGTTTGAAACTTCTTTAAAACCAACAATACCACTATTGCTCTACAGTTGTCGTATGATACGCTATTAAGTCAACTCAAAGAAATTCTTTGAAAACATTTTTATCACCTGGTATAAGATTGAAAAGAATGCTCGAGAGGGTTCCTCTTGGTTTCAAACCTATGTCATCTCATTTATGACTTTGTTTTCCATTAGGAAACGAAATATGTTCTATATAGTATCTAAATCCATTTCTTCTGAAACTTCTCAGTAGCTAAGGGCAACGTCTGCTTTCATCGCTTTGCGCTCATGGTTTATTATGGTCAAAGTTTGCTTTAAACAGATAGAATGTGACATATGGCTACAACAGACTTCTGAAAGCTAATATTTAGCTAACGTTAGTGAGACTGACGTTAAGAATAAAGTTTTACAGAAACGACAAACGTACAACCAAGTTTTTGTGACATTAAAACTAGTATTATATGACAGAATTTTGCTCGAAGAAGTATTCATTCTTCACCTTATTATGCTACCTTATTATTATAATACCTGACGAAGGGCCTTCGCTCGAAACGTTAGATAACTACTCTCACATTTCGGCAGCACTCAAACCTTTCTGATTATTTCACTTCGATTTCCACACTGCCTATGCAGCACTCCATTTTTATTACTTAGGGGGCAACTCGACAGAATGATCAGTTGCCTTAACTGCTTAAACATGCTGACCAAAAGCTATGTATAATAGACAATTATTCCAAGTGAAAACATTTATCAGCTTACCTTGGTTTAGTTCAGTTTACTTTAAAAAGTGAAACAATTGAAGTCAACACGATATGTCGACATGCCGCAGGCAGCAAATGGAGAACGCCTTTCTCAAGATGGACTTATATAGAGTCAAAGCTTGAGCAAGAATGCAAAAGGCACAGCAGTTGCCTTTTATGTGTTGGTAATTAGCTTTCTATTTGTATTTTTTGTATTTTGTGTTTAATATTTTGCAGTACTGTCTTCTTCATGCGAATGTTTAATTCCTAAGTCAGTATTCTTTACCAATCATGCATTTATGTTTACTTACAGTAAACTTTGTAACTCATAGTAAATCCTAATAAAACTCTTCTCTCAAACAGGAAACGAAACTTTTTGTGAAACCAACCCTGTCTCAACATGCATTTTAGAATGCGTCTAAACATTAACATTTTCGTTCAATCAGCTATTGAAAGGAATGTTAACATTTCGCAATATTTCATCAAATTAACCCTTTTATGCATGATTTTCTTTTGTCTTTCGTTCTGTCCATGTTCCCTCATTTGATCTTTTCTTATATGTCTCCAATGTGTAAGACAATATGCGTTGAAGAATATAACCATCAGTTATATACCGTGCATAGTTCTTGTCCATGATTAGGTTCCGTGATAGCCTGAAAGCCTTGGTATTCACTTTGTGCCTTCCAAGTCAAGATGCAAATGCAAGCACAGAAGGTTGTTCAAGGTGTGAGTGAGCCATACCACCTAGACGTTAATTGTTTTTTGCCGACCTTTGCACCTATTAACTGAAGCCTTCATCAGACAAAGTGGCATCAGCTTTTTGGCTACATTGTATGAACAACGTAGCCGCTTACTCATATAAACACTACTCGCTTAAACTTCACATCACAACTCTTTCACGCTCCCATTCTGTCCAACTCTAACACGGATGCCCACCCTCTCTCAACACGTGGTAAACTTCCCTTAAGATTACGATGGCACGCAGAATTGGTCTTCCCAAGACACACAACAAGACTGGTAGGCACACATTTTGGCTCCTTCTACTTATACTTTATTTTATTGTATTTTTTACTGTTTATCGCTTTTCTTCCGACGGTATAACATTGACTGCCAACCCCAAATCCCTGCTGAAGAGGCCACAGAAGGCCAAAACGTAGGTCCAGGGTTGTGTCTCAACATATTTATGCACGAGACAATGTTACGCATCTTTTACTATTTCTCTCTGTATTCATACATAATTCTTTATTAAACTCTACATTGCTAGGCCAACTGCGTAGCCGTCTAACTGTCGGTAAAACCCTAAGGTCGGTGGCCGGTTTGAATTCCTGAATCACACTCTTGGTAATTACTAATACACCTTCACAACACAAATGTATACTCCACGATTTACTCTGAAACTAAAGACTCATACTCATTCACTCAACTCTACATGGGATACCACTAGTGTAGCCATGTCACGCTCACTATAGCCCGAGGCTAAAAGCGCGTTCCATCATTAACAGTTTCACTCCCAATCGTTAGACAATCACAACTACACAACTGTAGCACCAGTGTGGTTCCAATTACCTGCTCTAAAACCCAAAAAATTAGAATGAAATTGATTTTTTTTTCAAAAAAGCAAAAGGAGTTTTACTACTGGATACCGGAGTAAACGCTCAGAAACCCTCGTGTACCTGACGTAGTTATCACGACTTTTTGATTTTCTCACCAATCAGGCTCCCTGTGGTTAAGAACATAATTGACATCTCTTGCTAATTGAAAAGTTTGCGAATATTTATAGCTCTTATTTATAGCGAATATTTATAGCTCTCGCGACAAGACGAAGGGTTTATATCATATGAACAAACGTAGGTACTCGCTCATAAAAATAAACCATAAAATTGTTTTAAGAACAAGCAATTTTACTACGGTTCATAGTTTATCTGATCGACTTCTCGTGGATTTTTCATTTTCTCATGCAGTAGGATCCATGTGGCTATGTACATGAAAGACATCTATAGGTAACCTAAGTGTTTGGTATTCGTTTGAGAATATTATAGTAGTGGCGACAAGATCGAAGGGGTTGGGGGACTGTCTTGATATATCAATTAATTGATTAGTTATTTGGTATTATATAAATCTCAGGTGATTACTGTTTCTTTCTGTTAGCTACGAGCTGAGGCTATCGTCTTCAATTTGTCCCTTACTCCAAAGTCTCACAAAACAAACCACAGTAGCTTCCTTGAAACTTTAACGCACTCAAATGGATTGGTCAAGTTGGAACTATGAAGTCAAAGTTTTGAAGACTTCCTTATCAAATGAATTTGGCTACTAGAAGACCACTTACAGTAATGACGCCATGTTGGATACAATGATCAAAGTATTAATGGAATTTCGTTAATTTAATATCTCTGGTGGTAAGACATGTCAACTTAAAGTTCGCGAGCCACTTGCCAACCTGACCAAACAAGACTTGGAGGAACGACGCGGTAGGTGTCACATTAAAAAAATCAATTTATTAATCACGATTGTCGTAATGGCGGGCGGCAAAAGCGTAATTGTGATATCGGGCAAACCCTTTATCAGTAGGAAACTCTCGGACGGAGGATTCTTTCGCCTTTATGTTCCTGAGCTATATTGCTAGGAATGAATTGACGCAAAAATGTTCAATTTACATGATATTCAAAATGCCAGTTTACACTATGTTTCATGCAATCCTCGTCTTTCTTTTTTTTCGACAGTGTCAAGTTTTTGTGATGAAGACCAACTATTCATTAAAACTGAGGCAGTTAAAATTGACTATGCAAATATTTGTGACAGAAAACCATTGTATTACTGCAAGTAGCTTTAAACACATGTGAAGCACAGAAGAAAACTCTTAATATTATTTTTCCTTGTCTGAAACGTTTTGAGTTAGGGTGGTGGATCTCCGTCATAAAACGTCCAAAAATTACATCGAAGCTTCGGAGACTTTTGACTGGGAAACAAAATGCGCCTCGTCAGAAGATGATTCGATTCCAGAGATTTGCACGGTTTTCCCACCCAAAGTTCTCCGAAAGGTTGATGATACCTTGCATATTTTGGGTCAAAGACTTGATCGGTCTGTGATACAAAAGTCTCGGAGATCTTGCATTATATCACTGTCCTTAATTAACATCATTGTTGACCATGGCAAAGACTATTACAATTTAAGTTGGACAAATTCAATAATATATCGTAGGGTTCTGTGATAATAAGGTGATAATAACGTTCGATCTTGTCCATATCATCCAAAGATCGATCACCAAGATCAATCATTTTATGTTTGGCAAGAGGTCTTTTGCCTTGTGGGAAATAAAAAAAATTAGTAAGATTGTTTATAAATAATAAAACAATATACTTCTTTTTCCACTACCCTAACACTAACTCCTCACCAGGTATTCTCTTTGGTCTACAAACTGTAGCAAAATATTCATAGTTTCTTGCCTCCGATATTTGAAGCTTTCCTTCGTGAAACATAAAAAAAACTGGACGATCGATGGTCGACGGTAGCGTTGCATTTTCGGTTACCATAATCCTCTCAATTTTTATGCACTAGATACTCAACTCACAATATTCACAGTTTACTTTGTTTAAATACGAGAATTGATATATTGCACCTTATTCTGTACGTTGTACACGGCTAGTTTTCGGTCAACTGTTGTTGAACCATCAATAATTGTCACTGCATCTGGCGCTGCAGCAAACGCAATAGTGTCAACGACGAACTAGAACTGGGCGATCCAAAACAAATCCACGGGAAACTTTCTCCATAGAAAGTGTCATTGTTGTGGGAACTTGCTGTGCGACATTAAAAAGAATTTAACCCCAAAGTAATTTCATTTGCTTTGCAAAACACAGTATGGTTTGAATATTGTTGGTTATGGCTCTTTGATTTAGAGTCAAGTCGAGGAATTAGTGAATTATCTGATAATAACTGAATCTCAGACATTTTCTGCTTTTGGATCCTGAGTAACGTGATATACTTAGCATCTTGCACACAACGAGCCAACTCCTCAGTGATGAACACTTCAATGATTTCTTTGAGATCTTTCAACAATTAAACACGTTTCACCCCATTTCTCTTTTCTCTTCTTAACAAGCGAAAGACTGGGTGACTTTGTATTTAACTATGTCAATTAACCCTTTAAGTCCCAATGCATCAGTACTACATCATTTTTCGGTGGCTTCATGTTGTCATGTCGTTCGCAAATCGCCAGGTTCGATGCTATTTGTGAAGTGGGCTGAAAAGAACTTCAATTTGATTTTTTAGGGCTTCTAAGGTAGATTTCGAAGCCACAACTCAAATTTTAAGGGTCCAGAAATAATATAAAAGCAAACATATTTAGGTAAAAATCCGGAGAGAAAGTTTTCTTTCAGCAACTTTAGCAACCTCTTCAGAGGAAATAGTTCCGGCTACAAGCTCAGGGCTCTTGAAATGCTGACTAACTGTTTGGCAAAACTGTGATCCGTTCAGAATATTTGTTACTCCTAACGAAAATTTCACATAAGATTTAATATATGAAACGGTAATTTTATATATGAAATGAAAAATTTCATACATGAACTTTAAATTTCACATATGAAATTGCAATTTCATATATGAAAGGGGCAATTTCATAGATGAAATTGCCATATATAAAAAAATCACATATGAAATTTTCGTTCAATAAATGAAATTGAAATTTCATAAAAGAATTGAAGATTTCATACATGATTTATATTCCATATATGGAATTTTCATAGATAAAATGATGGAATCATATGTGGATTTATTTGTGATATACTTTTCACATATGAATAGGCACTTTGATATATGAAATAAAAATTTCATAAATGAAAGGGAAAATTTCAGACATGAAATTTCTATGTATTTAAAATAAATCACATATGAAATTTTGATATGAAGATTTCATATGGCATACTCCATATATGAATTAACATGGATGAAATGATGGAATCACATGTGAATTTAGATGTGTTATACATTTAACATATGAATATATAGGCACTTTTATACGGAATGTTTTATTTTCAATATGAAAATAGGATTTTACATAATATACTTTGACATGAAATTATTGAATTTATATGGATTGATTTAAATATGACATAGCACTTCGGATATCATTTCGTAACTTCATATACGAATTTTATTTCATAATATTATAAGAAAATTCATATGCATCATGTGCATTGACCTAAATTTTCACACAAGAATTGCCATTTGCCTTTGATTGTATTGTGTCATATATGAAAACAGAATTTCACACATGGCATAAAATTCACAAAAAAATATTGGAGTGGCACACGTGAAATGAAGTATTATACACGTGTAACAAAGTTTACCCACTTATTTACCATTCCAATGTGAATTCCTTAGGTTAGAATAACTAGCAATGAAAGTTTAAAATTTAAATTTGATGAACGATAAAACTTTACTTTATACTGAGCTGTATAATTGATGGTGTGCCATTAAGAAAGGGTCATTGCACCACTTTTTGAAAGCTCACATCTTACTGGTGCTTTTTAAACATACTGGATTAAAGGTTTTACAAATGTATTGCTACAGAACCTGTTAAGCATTCTTGAGACCTAATATTTAACAATTAGACAACAAACCTTAGTTGATTATGAGCAAACAGTCAACAAGAAATAATGACAATAATAAAACTTTATTTCAGTGTCACAGCATACGCTGTATTACATCTACATTAATGCATATTCACTGTATATTTATTATTCCAGGACATTTAAGGATAAAGCTTAATAAATCTGAATACAACTACAGTAAATGATGTCATTGTGGTAGCTTGGTAGTTGTTGTAATGTTCTTAATACGTACGCTCTCAACCAATTCTCTCAGAAAAACTTTCTCAGTCCCTGACGGGAATCAAACCTGTAACCTTCTGATTGTCGGTGAGATCCTCTAACCATTGAGCTACACAGACTCAGATGGTGAGCGAAGGTTACATTTTACGTACTGGTTCGTTTAGATGGTAGACATATGTACTGCCAATCTGCAAGTCTCAATATGTCGTTGTCAATAAATCATTTCCCGTCAGGGACTCTGAAAGTTTTTCTGAGAGAATAGCTTGAGAGCGTACGTATTAAGAACATTACAACAACTACCAAGCTGGTGAATAGTCTTTTTTCGCAACCAGGTGAACTATAAGTCATATTTATAGGTAGTGCTACTCTGGTTTGGTGGCCAGTAAAAGATAAATACAAGTTGATAGAAGATATTTCTTATTTGAAGATTAAAATAGAGTCACCAGGTATTTCCCCTAGATTTAGTGGTCACCAGATATCTCCTTGATAAAGAAAAATTAAAACAAGGTCACTGGGTATCTCCCTTGAAATAAGGGTCACCAGATATCTCTCCAAGATTACTGCTAGAACACGGTAATGACCGAGATAAGATTATAAACTAAGATTATGAGACTAAAACAGGGTCACCGGATATCTCCCCAAGAAAGATATGGGGTCACCGGGTATCTCCCTGAGAACTAATACTAAACGGGGTCACCGGGTATCTCCCCTTACGTAAGAGGTCACCGGGTATCTCGCCAGAAATATAAAGAGGAAGGAAGAACAGTAGAGAGCCAACCGAGAGAGAAAAAAGAGAAGGAAAAAGCAAGTAATGTTTTCGAACAGCTAGAAGAATCTTTTGTCTGGAAGTATTGACTATGAGATTAGTCAATACTGTGTTTCACCCAACGTTTCGACACTCGCGTTACTGTGTCTTCATCAGTAACGCAAGAACAACAACTACCCACAGAAATTTCTGCAAAACTTGTCAAACGAAAGGTCCTCCGTCAACAATGCTGACAGCGAAGTGGAACCGAGTGGTTTTGCAGTAATACCATATGTTAAAGGAACTTCAGAACCAATCAAAAGAATCTTAGGTAAATACAATATAAAAACGGCGCTTAAACCTTACAAAACGTTGCGGCAAATATTTCCGAAACCGAAAGACAAGCTTGGAAAAGAACAAATGAAAGGTGCGATTTACTCCATTCCTTGTCGGGATTGCGAACAAGTCTACATCGGACAAACGAAGCGCAATTCGGAACCCGCTTGAAAGAACACAAAAACGCATTGTCGGCAAAACGGATAACCAATTCAGCTCTAGCGGACCATAGCTTCAAAACATCCCACGAAATTGAATGGAACAATGCTTCCATTATCTCATGTAATCCTCACTATCATCAAAGGATTTGCTTGGAAGCGTGGCATATTAATAGCACGGATTACGCCATAAATAGAGATGATGGGAATCTATCTCCAGAAGCTTACAAACATCTCATTAAAAAACATGAAAAAGCTAGCGGTACTATAAATACGGGTACGACTTCAGACGATTCTAACCCCTGAAGAAGACACAGTAACGCGAGTGTCGAAACGTTGGGTAAAACACAGTATTGACTAATCTCAAAGTCAATACTTCCAGACAAAAAGATTCTTCTAGCTGTTCGAAAACATTACTTGCTTTTTCCTTCTCTTTTTCTTTCTCGGTTTACTCTCTACTGTTCTTCCTTCCTCTTTATATTTCTGGGAAGATACCCGGTGCCCTCTTACATAAGGGGAGATACCCGGTGACCCCGTTTAGTATTAGTTCTCAGGGAGATACCCGGTGATCCCATATCTTTCTTGGGGAGATATCCGGTGACCCTGTTTTAGTCTCATAATCTTAGTTTATAATCTTATCTCGGTCATTACCGTGTTCTAGCAGTAATCTTGGAGAGATATCTGGTGACCCTTATTTCAAGGGAGATACCCAGTCACCTTGTTTTAATTATTATTTATCTGGGAGATATCCGGTGACCCCTAAATTTAGGGGAAATACCTGGTGACTCTATTTTAATCTTCAAATAAGAAATGTCTTCTAGCAACTTGTATTTACCTTTTACTGGCCACCAAACCAGAGTAGCACTACCTATAAATACGAACTACCAAGCTACCACAATTACATCATTGACTGGCGCTGAAAATAATTGACTACATATTTTGAGTCTGTGTTGCTCAAGAGCATCTCACCGGCGATCAGGTTACGGGTTCGATTCCCGTCAGGGACTCAGAAAGTTTTTGTGAGAGAATAGCTTGAGAGCGTACGTATTAAGAACATTACAACTATAGTAAACTATTCAAATAAAAGTATAAGAGTTCTAATTAAATACAGGTCTACAACCTAGTTATCTGATAGGTAACTGATTTAATCTAGGATTGGTGAAGTCAGAGTAAGCATGTAGAATTCTTACTAATACTGCTAATTAGTTTGTTTTTGTATTTTCATAGACTGTTGGAATTAAGGATAAGCATTATTTTTGATCAAACCACCTTAAAATGTCAAAAAAGTAAGTGATCCAACAAGAGCAGCTGAGAACTGTAAGTGGATTGACAAGGCAAGTTGTTTTTAATCTCACATCCTTTGCACACGTATATTGTGAACACAAGTGCACTTTAAACTCAAAGTTTACCAGCAATTTTGAAGTTCTTGGGAATTTTAGCAGGGAAAATCAAGGCAGAAGATTACGTAAATCAGGACAATGTTCTACCAGATGTACCAATCAGGAGCTAATGAATTATCTAAGATTATTTTAACAAAATTACTTAAGGTGGTCTTGTACAAAAAAAATAAATTTTTCGATGTTTAAATATTAAGGCTAATGTTTTGTTATCATAATAGCAAATCGAATTTTAACTATTAAAGTCATTTTTTATGGTTGTCGGTTGTCATGGAAACCAAGATAATGGGCCGTAAACAGTTACATATTGTACCTACTTTCAAACATGATGTAGAACTATCCAATGGTCTGATAAGTTTTATATAGGTTTTTGTGCATTAGCAAAAGGCTACTCTAGGTACCAAACTTAAAAAACGCCGTATTTCTCGAGCTTTTTCAGATTCTTTTACAGATTCTAATAGAGAACATTCAATACTTAAGACAAAGTAACTAGACAATGTAGAATTTTAGAAAGTGTTACAACATTAGATTAAATTTTATAGATTCAGTTCCTAGATTGTTATGTTGAGTATCTGTGCTGAAAATTTGGTAGGGATCGGTAAAAAGGCTTATTTAATTTTACGTTTTAAAACGATGCTTTTCAACAACTTTAACATCTCGAGAAAAGCAAAAATCAAAGTTTAGCATTGAATACGCATGATAGAGTTTGTATTCTTCCAAGACTTTCAACAAGGACCAAAAGGTGCTCTTCATGTGCTCAATGTTTTCATAAAGTTTTCATAATTTTGTCCAAAGGTCAAGATCAACGTAAAAATTTTCAAGGTCATTTAAGGTTACTGGGGAGAAGAGCCTCAAGGTTGTTCCCCTAAAGTGCGCCTCAATACAACCTCAAGGTCACGTAAAGGTCACCAAGATTGCATTCTAAAAAAAGTTTAGACAAAATATAACCAAAATAATATTTCAAAAAATCAATATTTTAAGTACAAGACCACCTTAAATCCTGAATTATTGGTAATTGTAAAGCCTAAAAAAAGCCCAAATCATCATATCCAAACTAATCCCTGTCTATCAGATTTGACAGCCTACAGCAGACTGTTCCAAGTAGTGAAAGGTCATTTTCTATCTCAGCGCTAGACCACTGTTTATAATGTTCACTCTAGGTCCACGAACTTGGTACTGCTACATCTACCTCAAAATCAACATGCTATTAATTTAACCTCCTTTGGAATTAACTAAATATTTTCTTAGCTCATTGTCCACCTGCACAGTTACACATTTGCAAAACTCGTACTGCAAATACTGCTTTTCAGAGCAACAAGTGTTCATCCAGACTGGACCATAAACTGGATAATATCTCCAAATACAAAAACGTGGCTACTAGAGTACAGATTATAAAAAATGCACAATCATTCCATTGCTACCTAATAAAATGCTCATCTGGTCTTTGCTGTTCATTTGCTCTTGGTGCAACTGGTGGAGGAGGCAAATAACCTAGAAATAAGAAATGGAATGTACTGCAATATTTCAGACCTTCAGTGAATTTTTAAGAAACAAATTATATGACAGCGGATACATGTAACTTTGGTAAATACAAACATTGTATACTGTAATAGGTGCAATTTGAGAATCATCCTCAGAGATATAAATGAAGAGAAACTTTTTGTGATAACCTGACAGTGCCAAAATCAATTAAAAAAAGTTGACTCGAGCAAGATTTGAACTCTCACCATGGCGATACCGGTCCGCTGCTCAACCTGTTGAACTATTGTGTCCACAAAGATTGGAGGTGAGTTTTATCTAATTTAAGTGCACAAGATATTTTCTTGACAACTTAACACTATACACGAGAGGATGTGCGGTGTTTCAATTCTATTTCAGAATCATACTTTTGACGGATACAGAATGAAAAGACATGTCCACTTCATATTTTATACAGAGATATTAGGACAACAAATTGAAGTCTGGGTCTATTTTCACTCGCGACTATCCCAGTATCCATGGTCTATTAAAGGACACTCCCAGATACAAAGATGATGAGATAAACTTTAAACAAATTGTAGCCAGAGCTTTCAAAAGTGCTTTCCATGCAAAAGCATAAATCAATTATGCTCCTTAGTTTTTCACAGATCAAAGATCAACATGTAAGATGAATGTTTTCAACCTCTCATATGTAGCTGTCAACGAGCCTTTTCAAATATCTTTTTCCCATTGAATTGTTCATTATACATGTATAAAGCAAATAGGTTCCACTTTAGTTTGATCTGTGCGGTTACAGGTGTTAACACATCAGATGAATTTATCTGGTCAGAAAGTCATTATCAGAGGCCCACTATGACTAGAAAGATTTTTATTCTAAGAGGTATATCATGAAGCCAAAAGTAATGTGAAAAATGGAATGTGGTTTAGGCTGTTTGGGATGCAATAGTACTCTGCCAAAAAACAAGAACATGAGATACATACTGACATTTTGAATGAAAGTTCACTGTAAGAGTGAAAAGGTCCTTTCAAACATTTGACATTATGTTGCCATTTGTTTATCAAAATGTAATCAACAATAGAAAAAATTTAAGTCTGTTCATTAAGGACTACAAATTGTGTTGAAAGATATTTACAGTGGCCAGTATTTAGTGGCATTTTAGGAATCAACACAACAACTTAAAGCTAAATATAACTATAATATCTTAAGACAAATATTAGTGTCCAGCATACTGTACAACACAAAACAAAGCCATTGAATAAGATAAAGGATTTGATTTGCTTTGTTTCATGTTTTATGCTGGCCACTAATACTGTACCACTGTTTAACCACTAGCATCCCAGTCTGACAGACACTCAAATCAACCGTCCTTCTTAAAGTTCTTCTTTTTGCAGTCAGCCGACTGAAGACAAGAATTAAAATTGTAGTGAATACAATTCTCATGATAAACTAAACTTAAATTGTGTAGTCTGCTAGGTAATAAAGGGCAGGTATTTCATGAGTTTCAAATAATTTTTGCAAGCCCTGAAAGGATGAGGAAATGTGACAAATGAGCTATATGTATATTATATATTATACATATAATATATTGTTATATATATTGTATGTATATTTTATTATATATATTATATATTTTATATATAATATCTGTGGGTAAGATATACATACAATATGTGCGTGTATATACAAGGTATATACAAAATGTGGGTCAGACTACTAAATAGTTTCGTTATGGGTGGTACAATTATAAAGCTTGTTACCATAGGACTTGTGGGGGAGCTGAGGTGCCAAAGAAGTATTTGCATGAGCACTTTATGGGAGGAAACAATCAGGGTTTAGAAAAAGATGTTGAAATTACATTGACAGAAAAGACCAACCCATCTGACCCATCTGACCCAACTAAACGTGAGGATTTTTGGATTTGTGCATCAAGAACTATGGCTCCTAAGGGATTTAACATGGCATTATTCTAATGTTAATTATTCTACTTATGGGACTTTGGAATTTATTAAGTTAATTATCTGCTCTGGTAGATATAAGAGGAAGGTGTAATATGTAGAAGTTTTATGGTGAACAAATAAATGAGTCTAAACAATAAATTTGTTGGTCTTCTTGATTAATTTATATAAAGCTTCTTTAAAAAAATCTTTATTTAAAAAAAAAAGAAAATACATTTTACATTTCAGAGCACAGCCCCTTCGTTCTGACAAAGGGACTGTGCTCTGAAATGTAAAATGTATGTCTTTTGGTATTGGCTTTTTATATATATATATATATATATATATATATATGACCACTTAAATTACCAAATAAGATATTTATTATTTGACTATTTCATAGAACTGTTTCTACCCAGTAATGGAAGATTTATTTTATTCAATAATGTGTAATTTACGTATGTTCAAATTTAACCAACCATTATTTTCCAGTAGCAACAACACAATATGCAAGAAGCCAGCAATTTGCTTTAATTTGATTGGATAAAATATAATGCAGCAGATTATACTATTTCTAAACCAATAAAGCTTGTAAAGGACAGTGCAACAAGAGAAATTTAGTCTGCAATCTGTTTTTGCATTTTTCCTGTTTCCTAACCAATAGATAAAATTCATATGAATAAGGTAAAATAAATAAATAAATAAATAAACAAATAATTAAAAAGATGAATAAATGAGTGAATGAATTAAATAGAAATAAGTCACATCATAAGTGAGCTCATTTGATATTGACTAAGGTACATGCCATATGGCTTGAGCAGTTGCCTGTTGTTTTGAAGCACAGCATCATGCATTGGTGTTTGAAGTTTACTGTCCCTAACTCTTATGTCAGTAGTCTGTTAGAAAATAAAAAAAAAAAAAAAAATAGAAAATAAAAAATACATTAGGCTATTTATTTATTTTTTACCTTCTGTTCTATCAAATATTTAACAAGATCTCTATGACTATGTTTTACTGCTATGTTTAAGGCTATCCTTTATGTAAAAAGTTAAAATAAGTTAATAACTACCACAAGCAGTTTAAACTGAGCTGCTTAAATGGTTTGGCAAGGGAACATTGAAAAAAAGATTTTAAAATACAACATGACCAAGTGAATATTACCCTCAGGGAGCTATGCACAGTTGGACCGTTGGATTCAAATTAAATTTTATTTATGCAATGCACCCCAAAAAGATAGCATATCCTCTTTCCCACAAATTGATTAGTAAAATGGATAGCCAGCAAAGAAAATATTAACTTTGCATATTTGTAAACTGTCAGAAAGATTATTCTATTGCTTAGTAAAACAGTAAGAGATTGGACAGTAAAAGATATTACAGGTGGAGGTACAATCTCCACTTAAAATGGTCACAGCATGACATTCAGCCATAGGCATTGCGTTCAGGTACATATTAAAGAGACCCTCTTCTATGAGGCCAAGGAGAAGTGAGACAAGGGAAGAAAGGAGTAATGAGGATAAAAGGGGCTTATAAGACTGCAAAGAAACTCACGTGCAAAATCATCACCCCTACATTTACATCATGCACTAAACAATTGCTGGCAAATCATGTAAAGGTTCAGCTCAAAGAAAATCAGTTTACAAACTTCATCACCCTATTCCCATGTCATCAAAACAAAAAAACAACTGGTCAAAAAAAATTAAATCATTTGTGCAGAATTATCTTTTTATCTCATTAGCACATCATAAACAATGACTTTATCATATGCTGCAATTATGTCTTACCTTTTATCTCATTGCAACAAATTGATGCTAAGAAACTCAAGATATTGCACAGTAAGTCTGAAAAGAAAAACGTATTACAAGTTCTTTACCTATTACTATCAAAATGATAGACTAACATATTCTATACTCTACTGAATGTGACTGTCTTAAACTACAGTAACCAAAACAAATTACAAAATCCCTTCTCGGGCATCATAAAAGCTTTTCATAAATTTTTGTCCATTTGGGTGGTTTGGATAAAATCACCTGGTGTTAGCTGGAAAATAGAAAATGCTACCTTACATTAGTTTATTATTTAGATGACAGAATCATGATATTATGAAGACATAAGTACTTCTGACTGCAGAAAAACATGTTTTTTCCCTCTTTATATTACCATTTAATAACAATATTTTCAATATGCCAATTAGAACACATTTATGTACAGATGTGCGGTACATATTTATGTATACTAATGAGTCTGGACAATCTTAGCACCTTTCATATAAACATGGTTAGAAAAATTGGAAATTAGCTTTAAAGCAAGCCATATGAATTATGTACTATGTCAGGTGACATGTAAATCTCACTGGTAATTGTTAGGAAACAATAAAAGTTATTAAGTAAACTTATTTGCTGATTTTTTATCATATAGTGAAAGCACTGTTAATTATGGACACACTGCCCATAGTTGTTTTCCCAGTTCAGTAAAAAGGCTATCATTTGACAACTGGTGTCACTACAGCTGAATCCATCATGTTGCAGTTGTAGCATAAAGAGGTGTTAAGCTGGGAAATATTCAGCACAACTTAAGTTATCATGGGAACATATCCAGTAAGGACTAAGATTCAACCCAATATTTATATTCATTAACTGATCATGACTAGCATTGCAAGACAAGTTGCATGAAAAATTTTACACTGTAAAATATGGAATTTTTATAAGAATCTCTTTGGTCATTCCTATAAGAATTTTGGACTAATATCCTATAGGAATGTTATTCCTATAGGCTTATAGAAATTTTTCCTATAGGAGTTGCTCTAATAGGAATTGCTCCTATAGGAATTGCTCCTATAGGAATTCCTGTGGGTTTATGATTCCTATACTATAGGATAATTATTAAAGTAGGATTCTAAAAGGAATTTCTACAAGAAATACCAACAAAAGCTCATCAACATGCCCATACAAATTCAGCATTTCTATTGTAAAGGTATAGAAATATTTGTTAAAAGGCAAATTAACCAAAGCAGCATTTATAAATTAAAAGACAACACCACAGATCACTACCACAATTGTATCAAGAAGATATATTTTCAATGCCAGATATTTACACAGCTGTATCATAAAATGGTATATATACATATTTATTTCTGAACTTTACAGCACTTCACAACATTATTGATTTTTGAAGTCATATACTGACGAATTTCTCTCTGGGTGCAGCTAAACTTCATTGATGCATAAGCTATAAAAAATATTGTTTCAGTTTATGTTGAGTCAACTATAGTATAAAGTACCACAAAACATTTTGAAAACACAGTTCTTATTTACTTACAGCATATGCTTTCAACTTTTTCTTTATCCAATTGTGGCTTTGCCTCTAAGCCTTTGTGTGCATTTGATTGCCGCCCAGTGACAGAGTGAGTGCACAACACCTCCCTTGACCACAGCATTAGCATCAAAGAATAAATAAATTCTTTGGCAATTACTTTGGTGACTAGAATTTTCTTTTGCCCCTTGGTCACTTTCACAGCTGGACAAAGGATTATCTGAAACAGCAAGAGTTTAACATTGTTGTTATGCTTTGATTTCAAAATAAGTAATGAAAGGGAAACCACAACGGTTAGTACTTCTTATACAACACTTACATTCTCTGTTTCACTGTCAGAATTGGATGACAACGACCAGGTGGACTATGCACCAACACTTGATGTGCTTGCAGCTGGAGAATAAGCCCTTTCCTCACTAATATTTCTTTTTAATTGCTTCTGTGAGGGACTTGGTTGTGGAGACTGAGTTTTCTGGTAATCTACTGGAGGCTTCTTTTCATTTGTGGATTTCTTATTGAATTGTTTTAGGATTTCTACTGACTTTTTAAGTTCATGGACAACATCTTGCATGTTTTGCATCCCTGAATAATAGAATAGAGAACGAGTTGGACTTGAACTATGAGTAGATCAATATTAGTATTATTATTTTAAAAAATGTATTTGTCAACATGACTTACCTGTCATGTTGAAGACAATAGTTCTCAAGGTGTTTATTTCCTCATTTTTGGCCTTTAGATCTTCCCTCGACTTTTTAATTTCCAATTTCAAATTTTTTTCATCATCCTCGTCGCTAAAGCTTTCAGAATATACCTGTACCACAAATCAAGCATTGAAATGAAAGCACTTTCTTTTCTGAGATGTAGAGTGGCATTAAAGCTTTAAAAAAAAGATAATATCTAACCTGCAGTGCTGTCTTCTCCGCCACTTTTTCCTTTAAATGTTTAATATGTGCTTCTGACATTAGTGAATGAAAAGCATTTTTCTTCACTTTGCTTCTCTTAGCTATCTACAGGGATGTAAATGAGGCAAAGGTACTAGGAAAATATCCAAGGTATAAAAGTCAGCAGTTCAACAGTTTTCCTATTGGGAAAAATAATTCCGTGAAAACTTACCCTTGGTAAATCTTCGTCTTCTAAGTCTTTGTCCGCATAACGTGAGTTTTCCTTTCGAATTCGTTTTCCTTTTCCTGTTAAAGGTATTTCTATTCTACCAGTTTTGATGTAGTGATTCATATAACGACGAATAGCATCAAACTTATCTAGTGTGTATTTTTTTATGGTTTTGGAGTAGGTAATTGGAACCACACTAGTGTTATAGTTATGTAAATGTGGTAATTTAATGAGTGAGAGTTAGCATTGTGATGATATAATGCGCCCACAGCCTCGGGCTATGACACGCATGGGATGGCTACACATAAGGGTATGTCATGAGAATCGATAGAATATGTATTAGTCTTGGTCTCAGAGTTGATGTAGGGCCCATATAAGTGTGGTAAAAATGATAGAATTACCAGCTAGTAGGAAAGGGAAGTCTAAACCCACCGTATGTTACGGATTGATGCGAGGTGTTAGATGGCTACGCAGTTGGACATGTGGTGCCGAGTATAAAATTGAGTATGTATATAGTATATAAAAAAA
This sequence comes from Heliopora coerulea, assembly GCA_030142905.1. NCBI lineage: Eukaryota > Metazoa > Cnidaria > Anthozoa > Scleralcyonacea > Helioporidae > Heliopora > Heliopora coerulea. Next base: position 116,017 of record JASJOG010000324.1, read on the forward strand.
GAGAGGAGAGTAAAAGATGCGTAACATTGTCTCGTGCATAATTCTTTTGTGTCCCACGATATTTATGCACAAGACAATGTTATGCATCTTTTACTCTTTCTCTCTGTATTCATACATACATCTTTATCAAACTCAAAATAAAACAAATTCCGAATTATATCGTTATTAAATTCCAATAGACATTCGGAATTTGTTTTATTTTGTATTTTCTTAAGTTGTCTGCTTGCCGTAGTTATTTATCAAACTCTACACTGCATAGCCAACTGCGTAGCCGTCTAACTGTCGGTAAAACCCTAAGGCCGGGTGGTCAGTTTTGAATTCCCGTATCGCACTCGTGCTAATTACTAATACACCTTCACAACACAAATGTATACTCCACAATTTACTCTGAAACTAAAGACTCTTATTCATTCACTCAACTCTACATGGCATACCACTAGTGTAGCCATGTCACGCTCACTATAGCCCGCGGCTAAAAGCGCGTTCCATCAACAGTTTCACTCCCAATCGTTAGACAATCACAACTACACAACTGTAACACCAGTGTGGTTCCAATTACCTGCTCTAAAACCAAAATATCAAGTAAGAGTTCATCAACGATTTAAACAACGCAAAATGTCACATACCGAGAAATTTTATCATCTTCTACTCTTTAACACAAACTAAAACTTTGAACTTACCATTAAATTTTAAAACACGGGCTGCATAAGTTCTTGCCTTAGTTTGATCGACTTCAAATTTACCGTTTGTGTTCGACCACTTTAAGTATTCCCTTTCCAGTGGCCACTTCACTAAAATTTCTTTATCATCTTCCCAATCTTCATTGCCGAGAATTGACGCATCTTCACCAGCAATCCATTCGCTTTCTCCAATGGCGCAGCTGTTGTCCTCACAAAATTCAAACAGTGCAAACTTCATTGTTAACTGTTGATGAGACAAACTGTAATAAGAAAAGCTCGAAAAAAGCAAAAGAAAAAAGCCGAAGAGAACAACACAGATTATACTGCAAATCCATCTGATTCAGCCAGCTCAGAGTTTGAGGTACGTTTTCTGGTATTGATAAATAAACTTCTATTGATATAAATAAACTGGTATTGGTAAAGAATCATTCTACATAATAGATGATCAACTAAATTGACATTAAAAATGTTTTCTATTCAGCTTGAAGAGAATGTTAGTGATCATGAAGTTCCCATTGAGGTAGATGATCAATTGAGTCAGGTAAGCAAACGTCACCCTAAATTGGACTGAAAGAGCTCAGTTTCGTGTTATTCATTCTAAGGTTTTTCTTAAATCTTGATTTAAGGATGGAAGAAGAAACATGGAAGACTTCTTGCAAAAAAGAAATCCAATTTATCCTGGTTCTAATGTCACCACAGCTCAGTGCCTCCTACTAGTTTTATCTTTTTACATTCGACATCATCTTACCAATGAGGCCCTAGATGATTTGTTGAGTCTTTTAAACGTCATACTTCCCAATTCTGTACCTAATACCAAATACAAATTCTGTAAAGAATTTAATTTACATGTGGGAACAGTTCAGGTAAGAATAAAATACTAAATTGGTGTAATAATTAGTTCTTTTAAATTTAATACTGTAATTTATTGAACTGTCGAAGGTGTTCTAAAAATGAGCTCTTTTTTTTAACTTTTAGTCTCACTATTATTGTGCATCATGTTCCTTTTACCTTGGTGAAGACATTTCCGAAAGAAATTGCGAGTCTTGTTGCAAAAGGTTTAATGCTGAAGATAACATAAAAAATCAAAATTATTTTTTATACCTTCCAATGGAAGAGCAACTTAAGGACTTGCTTTCAAATGAGAAATTGTCACCTCATCTTATCAACCATAACCTGTCTGCAAGTAGAAACTCTGTTGTTTCAGACACAACATCAGCTAGACTCTGTCAGGAGTTGGTAGAAAAACACAAGTTTTCATGCAATGACTTATCATTGACTTGGAGCACTGATGGAATTCCTATCTTTGAATCATCACACTATTCAATTTGGCCTATTCAAAGTATGATTAATGAACTACCTCCCCACTTAAGAGGAAAGCATATTTTACTTAATGCAATCTGGTTTGGCAAAAGTAAGCCTGGAATGAACACATTTTTAAAGCCTTTTGTTGAGGAGTGCAAGAAGCTGGAACAAGAAGGGTTAACAATACACAGTGAGGCCCAGACCAGGAAGGTTTTTGCTGTTGTCCTTTCTGCTGATTTACCAGCTCGAGCAATTGTTAGAAATTGTAAACAATTCAATGGACAACATGGCTGTGATTGGTGTGAATTTCCTGGTGAAACTATTGCCAGTGGTGGTCCTCCAACTCGATATTACCCTTACAGGTACCAATCATTATTTTTATTTTAGTATTGTACTGTTGAACTATTGATTGAAAAATCATATATACATTAAGTTTGGCTTAAATGAAATAGCAATTATTAAGCTAAATTTTTTACAGTTTTATGCTTACAAGCTCTAACTGGTAGAATTACAAGCAACATTGTGAAAGTTTGCCCTGTTTGGTTTGGAGTAAAATACATTGAGTTTCTTTTAGGGGTCCTCCAAAATTGCGTACTACTGATAGGCAACTGCGATATAGTCTTGAAGCCATGACGAAGAAAGAAGCAGTAAAAGGGGTGAAAGGACCATCAGTGATTGGTGTTTTTCCAACCTTTGATCAAGTACGAGGTGTGTCTGTTGACTTTATGCATTGTGTCTGCCTTGGAGTTGCCCGTCAATTTGCTGATTCATGGTTAGATAGCAGCAAAAAAGACATGCCATATTATATTGGTAATAAGGAGCATGAAATAAACCTTAGGCTAGAAGCCATTGAAGTCCCCAGTGAAATTAGTCGTGCACCTCGCTCCATAACTGACCGTAAATATTGGAAAGCATCAGAGTGGACAACTTTTATATTTTATTGTTTTGTTGTTTTGCATGGAATACTACCAAGAAAGTTTCTTCAACATTTCGTTTTATTTGTCCATGGAGTCTACTGCCTTCTTGGTGACTCAATCAAGCAGAGCACCATTAATGTAGCAGAAGTCTGTTTGAAAAGATTTGTAATTCAAACAGAAGATCTTTATGGTTTGAAAAGCTACTCATTTAATGTCCACTAGTTAGTACATTTGGCTCAGTCAGTCCAACACTGTGGCCCTTTATGGTCATCAGCTGCTTTTTTGTTTGTGTCAAGCAACCATTATTTGCAGAAGATGTTCCATGGTACACAATTTGTTCCAAAACAAATTGCAGAGTCCTTTATTTTGTCATGAAAGATTACTGTCTTTGGAAAACAGTGCATTGATGATGAAACATTTCCCACTGTGCTTAGTCTGTATCAGAGTCTGACAAACAATAAACCTGTGGGTAATGAAACTGTTTTTTCAGATACTGTTAAAGGTATTGGCCAAGAAAACCCAATACAGCTTTCTGCATCACAAACACTTGCAGTTCAGCAGCTCCTAGGTGTAACAGTAACCAATCAAAGTGGAGATCTGTACTCAAGGTTTATTATAAATCATAGATATTTTTCAAGCATCCAATATGTGCACTCCGGAAAACACAGAAACCATAGTATAACATTTGAACATGAACACTTCAAATATGGTAGCATTATTGGTTTATTATTAATTAAACCAACATGCTCATGTAATGTAAATAATTTGCAATATTGTTCTTATACTTCTTATATTCTGGTGTTAGTACAACCAATGGTTGAGTGCACAAGACCACTGTACAGTGAAAGGAATGTCAGTGGCATTGTAAATAGTTTCTTTCTAGTTCAAGTAGAACTGTCTGGAATGCAAATAACCATATATCCAGATCAGGTTAGGAGAAAATGTATAAAATTAGTTTCAGGAAGGAAACAATACTTTTGTCTGCTTCCTTATCAAATTAATGACAATTGAGGGTCTCATTAAAACTAAATTGTGACTTTTACATCACTTATATTTGCAATGATTTTGTGGTTTGTGAAAGCTCCAATCATATAGTATAACAGAGAATTCCTGTAAGACAAGACATGTCTTATAAGAATTTCTATAGGAAGGCACATTTTACAAAAATATCAATGGGACAAGATGTGTCCTATAAGAATTCCTATGGCACAAGACATGCCTTACAGGAATTCCTATAGGACTAAAAATAGTCTATAAGAATTCCTATAGGATCAGTCAGATCTTACAAAAATATCGGTGAGATAAGATGTGTCCTAAAAGAATTCCTGTAGGAAAAGATGTGTCATATAAGAATTCTTATAGGACTAAAAATATCCTATAAGAATTCCTATAGGATCCTATAGGATATTTTCGTAAGGGACACCTCAAAATTTTGTTGCAGTATTGCTAGAAGCATTTCAAAAAATACAACTTGGTTCAACTTTGTGCAACAATTGCACAATGTTGTGAGATTTGGTGATTGCTGACTGTGCTTCATGATGCAATTTCTGCTGCAACTTGTCTCACAACAAAAGTACAAGAAAAGTTGTGCAAGTACGTAATGCCTGACCATGATTTTTGCTTTATGACATGTCAATCATCAACAACTGCCTCTCGTTCTATCTCAGGGGTACTCTAATACACACGTGGACAATATTTCATTTTTGTACTGAATGATATAAGTTTTTGTGGGAAAGAAAAAAATAATACTAATTTTACTAGCACGAAGTAAGTAAAAGTAAATGGCAAATGACACAAGATAGACTGTGAGATCTTATAGGAAACCACTTCTTGCTGCATGGTGAACACACATCCTTCTACTGTTATGAAGGTCATAAAGGATTTGCTCCAAACGAAAGGAGCTAGAAAACTCCACCCCAGTTACCAGATTGACAAGTATAATGTAGAGCAGTTTCGCCATAATTATTTCGGATGGCTACATCTGCCCCATTTAAAAATAACGTCCGCACTTTATGTAGGCTACCCAGGGCAGTGCGATGAAAGTCTGAGAGTCCATGCCATGCATAGTTTTCATTAACATCATTCCGGCCCGGTTTTGGCTCATCAGTAATCAGTTCTGAGGACATTGATTTGCAATACACCCACAAATCATGTCAGGGGCAGCGTTGCCACCGGGTAATTGAGAAAATCCCCAGGTCACCCCGAAGAAAAACCCCAGAATTGAAAGAAAAACCCCAGATCGGAAACCGTGGGTGTGGAACAGTTGGGGACTGGGGCGAACAATTATTTTAATACATTTATTTTGCTGATTTCAGTATTTGAAAATTGAAACTTTCATAAAAATGAATAGAACTTATGAAAATATATTACAGTAAAGAGCACAAAACATGAAAAGTTTTGTGCTCTTTACTGTAATTGCTATCATGATCATGATGGCAATAATGCAATAATGGTCGAATAATGGCACGGTCCCACAAGCTCTGTAATATTTTGTACTTTTTCTATATATCATTATTTATTTCATCAATATCTTCACTTAATCATGATGTTAACGGAGGTCCCGATGCTTTGCAAGACTTTGACGAAGAATTGGCCATTTTTTCGACGAAAATAGATGAGCTGAACGTATCTCTTGCTGTCGCACGTGGTCGCCATTTTGAATCTCTTTTCCCTTCTGCTAGGAGAAGAAGATTTCATCAGGCCAAGGTTATATATTATTCAAATTCGTGTGCTACATTCAATTTGGAATACCTATTGATATGTGGAGATGTTCAAGTTAACCCTGGTCCTCGTCGTAACAGCACTGGACGACCTTGCTCTGATAATCACCGGACCTCGAAGAATATTCTTCGTTGTATGTCATTCAATGCAAGGTCAATCTGCAATAAGTTGAATGAGTTCCATGACTTAGTGAAAATGAAAAAAGTGGACGTGGTTGCAGTTACTGAAACCTGGCTTCATCAAGGAATATTGGACACAGAAATTCTCGACGTAAATTATATTATTCTTCGTCGGGATAGACCTCAACTACAACGCGGCGGCGGTGTCATGATTTGTGTTAAATCCGACTTTATTTCAGTTCGTCGTCGTGATCTTGAAAATGAAAACGTTGAGGCGGTAGTGTGTGAATTAACTGGAATTAATAACTCAAAATTAATCATTGCTGCTTTTTACCGCCCACCGAACATGGACTCTGACTATCTATATAATCTTGTGAATGTACTATACAATATTCATCGAACTGGAGTGAACAACATTTTTATTTTGGGCGACTTTAATTTTCCTAATGTGGACTGGTCAAACTATAGTTCGTCTTCTAATTTTGACTCTATATTTATTGAATGTTTATTTGATTGTTTCTGGTCTCAACTTATTAATTCTCCAACTAAATCTGTGAACGACAGTTCAACAATACTTGACTTACTTATCACCTCTGTTCCTGAATTTGTTAGTCACATTACAATTCTCTCAGGGGAATTTTCCTCAGACCATATGCTGATTACTTTTGACATCATTATTCCACTGAAGCGCATCAAGCCATTCAAACGTTACGTTTACAACTATAAGGATGCTGATTTTGGCAGA
>JASJOG010000324.1:125000-235000 GCA_030142905.1 Heliopora coerulea
TGTGCGGAGCCCCAAAAAGCGCGGAGCCGCTGGCAAGTCTCCAAGGTGTCTCCCTTCCCCCCATCTTTAATCCGTCACAACTGCGATCAATATTTTGTTTGGAAACGTTCGATATTTCCTACAACCATATCCAAATATCTGTCGGTCTTATACCCAAGAAAATGGAAATATCTAGAATGAAATGTCAACGGAGACTAGTCAATTGCAAACATTGCTAACTTAGTTTTCAAAAACCTCATGCACCAATGGTGATATAAGGAGGTTATATATCTTAAACTTCGGTATCACTTAAACACCTCGTACTCAGTGTATAACTTTTAGAAATGACGAAGATAAGTGTACAGAATGTACTAACAGAAAATTAAAAACATGTTAAACATGACTCTTGTCACCATGAAACATGTTGCGACGGTAAGGTGGTTTGGAAAAGCTAAATTGGAGAAACAAACGGAAGTTGAATTCGCCACAGTTACCAATGAGTTATATTATTGCAAGTCCGCAACTTGTTGACCAACAAGAATATACGTTCTAAAATCTTTTGCAGTAAGATATAACTTGTACTATTTCACTCTTAGTTACGCTACACGACTTTACTCGTCAAGGGGTGAGTTCCGGCAAGGAAAGAGTTAATGGACACTTAGGTATCTCTGGGACAGATATTCTCATATTTGACTCTTGCTCTAATGCGCTAACTTGCTCAAAAGATAAGGCTCTTTATTAAAGACCAAATTACCTATAGAAATATCTCCCCACTACAGTTGTATAGCTTATAAATTAACTAGAAAACTGTTAAATCCTCTTAATATGAAACCAAGTAATAGTGACTTGGCAAAATTCTTTTCAATGTTTCCCTAGAAAAGATTGTTGTTTGCAAACAAAGAGTGGCCAAAGATTTGCGAAATGGCGGGCTCATAGAAAGAATTCTGTCGGACAAAAATCAACTTATTGACCTGATGTCTATAATTTCGCGGCAACATCTATCGTTTACTATTCACTATGCGCCTATAAATTTTATATTAAGAATATTTCAATTGCGTTTATAAAACCAGAAGTGTTTACGTAATATGAGTTGGAGTACTAAGTAAAAAAACCCTTTACCAAAAATAGATAATGGCATAAGAAACAGGTATTAGCTAAAAGGTGCGTAGATACTGCCGGAAAAGTTGATCGAAAGAGTCATAATTCTTTCACGGCATGATGTCTCCCCGTTACATATAAAACCTTATCATCTGGAGTTAGCCTGAATAAAATAATAAAATTAACTTACCATAACGTGTTTCGACAACTTATGAGTAATGTTACTCGCGACTATGTTTAACGCAACAACAGCTGACTGGTGCAAAGCTTATGCGCTTAACATTCCATTTGTGAATAATTTTCGGGCCTAGTTTACAAGCTGTATGGTCACGAGCCGTATAGGGCTGACACAGTCTTGTACAGCTTACAAAGCAAGTTACATTAGCCGTACCGACCTAAGCCGTGCTGCATGGTCCAGAACAGTTAAGGTTGAGTTTATAAACCGAGTTGAGGTGAACTTTGCCGTGTTGACACGAGCGCTACTCTGTTTCTTGAGGAACACAAATTTGGCGTCCTTTCTTGTACTTTTAACAGGAATTACAGGCAGCAAGCAGCACAGTCCGGCACAGCTTACAAACAAGGTCTGAGCGAAATTTTGAGGGAGCGACATGTTGCATGAAATATCATCCTTAAAAAATAAGTTCATGCAGGCGTGAAAGAATCAGTGAGGATTTTTTATTTATTCATTTTAAGCACAACCTGTTTCCGTCTTGTGATATTCTGCAAAGAACGTCTTAAGTATAACATCAAAAATTCGAGCGAAGCAGTTTGATGTTTGAGAAAGACGAGAGCTTGGATATATTGAAGTAGATGAACGACCTTCAAGCTCGATACTCAGAAAATGATATCTGAGCCCCAGACGGGGATCGAACCCGCAACCTTCTGATGACCGGTTAGACGCTCTAATCATTGAGCTACCGAGACTCAGATGGCGAGCTAAGTTGCAAATTCGATATATATATGTGCGACCTAAGCGGAAGCCACTATATATTGATAATGATTTAAGCAGTTTGATGTTTGAGAAAGAGGAGAGCTTGGATATATTGAAGTAGATGAACGATCTTCAAGCTCGATACTCAGAAGGTTGCGGGTTCGATCCCCGTCTGGGGCTCAGATATCATTTTCTGAGTATCGAGCTTGAAGATCGTTCATCTACTTCAATATATCCAAGCTCTCCTCTTTCTCAAACATCAAACTGCTTAAATCATTATCAATATATAGTGGCTTCCGCTTAGGTCGCACATATATATATCGAATTTGCAACTTAGCTCGCCATCTGAGTCTCGGTAGCTCAATGGTTAGAGCGTCTAACCGGTCATCAGAAGGTTGCAGGTTCGATCCCCGTCTGGGGCTCAGATATCATTTTCTGAGTATCGAGCTTGAAGGTCGTTCATCTACTTCAATATATCCAAGCTCTCGTCTTTCTCAAACATCAAACTGCTTCAATCATTATAAATATATATAGTGGCTTCCGCTTAGGTCGCACGTATATATATATCGAATTTGCAACTTAGCTCGCCATCTGAGTCTCGGTAGCTCAATGGTTAGAGCGTCTAACCGGTCATCAGAAGGTTACGGGTTTGATCCCCGTCTGGGGCTCAGATATTATTTTCTGAGTATCGAGCTTGAAGATCGTTCATCTACTTCAATTCGAGCGAAGTTGTATGGTGCGGTAAGAGGGTCTCAGGTGCCTAAGGCTCTCCTTGTATCCGCTTATATCGATCTAAAATCTGAATAGAAGCATATTTTGCCGTACCAGTTCTTTTGGAGCGTTGTTTAATGCAGCGGAGTACACCAGAAGTCGAAGATTTCTCCTGGAGAAACTAGTGTGGGACGTTCATTAATAAAACAACGTGACTCGTTCGCGAGCTTTGATTGGTTCATGCCCGTGTTTGGATAAGAGTATTTAAACACAGAAAATTTCCAGCCAAAAGTGTACTGAAGTTTGTTTTGCACGTTTAGTCTTGTCATTTTATGAAAGAAACACGTACAGACTTATGTGTGTTTGTATACTGTGATTCAAACAGTATGTTGCTGGACTTTCAAACAGCTTTAAAAAAATACGTTTGTTTTTCCTCTTTGTCACTACGTTGAAGGGGCTTCGCTTTCTTGAGCAGGGCTCGATGTTCTTAAGCTTGGCTCTGATTGGTAGTTGATGATTTTCGGAAGGATTGCTTACTTTATCGTTGTGTTTATCAAGTTGACTTCTTTTCATCTGCCATTATTTTATAACAGAAATACCAAATGGATTCCCTTGTTTGCATACTGTGATTCGAAAAGCTAAAAACACTCGTCAAGTGGCTCATGTTTTTGTTCGCTTTTCTCAAGTCTCACAAGATTCTGCGAGTTTGGATCACAGTATCCAAACACGGGAATCCATTTGGTATTTCTTAAATGATTACAGAGCACAGAAAATAGAATGTTGCGTTTCCTTAAGTTGCGGAGTAAATAATGGAAAGTGTGTTGCTACGAAACGTTACTCGACGTGCCACTCTGCACGTATTTCTTCAACATGGCTGTGTGACTATTAATACCCTAACATGAAAAAATTGTTTTACTCACCTTGTTGAAACTTTAGAGATCCTGGGACGTGTTTTACAAAGGAAGCAGACACCTTGGCGCCAAACTTTTGCCAGTCTTGTTTTAGAGCCATCAGCCCAATCTGTAATACTCTTACAAACAATGAAAGGCACTCCTAGGCCAATCAACCCTGAAGTAAACGAGGTAAAAAGAAACGTCAACTATGATGCATTTGTCACAGTGTTTCGACTTCAGCCCCTTAGGTGGCAACTTCCCGGGGGGTCTCCCTTGACATGTAAAGTTGTCTGGCATTAGACAGTTAAATATAAGTAGCAGAATAGCTAGAGTGCCACATATAGGGATAAGGACAAAGTTCCCAAGGGTCGTAGATCTTATGTTGTGGATCGTTTGAAATTTTGATGCTGCAGCGCGTTGCATGATGGTCAGAATAGTTAATGTCTCCACACCCGTATCTCCGACCACGTGGGAATTTCTGCTGTAAGTGGTAAAAATTCTGTCAACCTGTCAGATTTCACCGTGATAATGGTCACCATGTTTGAACCGATAATTTCACTACCCTTATTTCTTCTTGCTTTTCTTCCATCTGTGACTTCCTGAACAGAGAAAGCCTGCTTAATGAAAAACCTTATCCTACTTTCAATTTTAATAATTTGCCTCTTCTCATCACTTCTGACATCTTTTCGCATTCCGTTTCATCTCAAACGCGAAATTTTGTTGATTAACCAGTAACAATATCTTTATATATATATGTCTAGTCTTTGTCACATTTTACGTCATTGCCTACAGATGTTGCGTCAAATACAGCGAAACATGATGACTTTGATAACGTTTTCCACAATTATATGCCTTTTCTACGTACTCTTTGACTTGACTTTGATCTTCATACTTAACTTATATAAAGAGTAGTTCGGAACTCACGTGCACTACTTGGAATAAAAACTCAAGATCTGATCCAAAGTATCGGAGACAAAGATATAGAGAGATAGGGTGACGGATATAGACGATGAGACAGAGACAGACAGACAAACAGAGGTGTAGAGTGAGAGACATCATGAGAGTGATCTTGGCAGTTAATAATCTGATATTCAATCCGAATATAAAAATCAATGCCCTGCAAATCATGATGAAGCCATGATCACAAACTTTGAGTTTAAAATAATTTAATGCTTACATTTTGTTGCAACTGGCAGTATCGCCAGAGCGAGTGTGACATAATATTTAAAGTGCTTATCCCGTCTGCGAGGATTTTATATATTTGCATTCTTTGTTCTTTCTGATTAAAAACGTAAAATATCATGCTTTGCGACAGTTTCATCTTCATGGAGATTTTCAAGGTCAAAGTTTGCAATTTGTGCTGTTCGGTCTTGAGAAAAAACACTGGAACTACTTACCAGAAATGACGTTAAAGTGGAAACGAATGAGAACTGCAATAAGTATTTACCTAGCGCAAGGTCAGGTTTCTGTTTGAATAGCTCGATTTTCGTTTCGAAGAATTGCTCCAAATTGTTTGGAAAAATGCAGAAACATTTCAAGTATGCCTTCTTCACCTTCGAGTACAGATTATAGCCGAAACGACCCAGAGAAAGACGTCATTGAGGTTGAAGGGGGATGCACGACAAATTACGTATCCAACAATGATGCTGACGATAATGTCTAACCTTACAAAGGAAAACCTCTGGCGAACGAAGAATGGATGTCCCGTCATTGCGAAGAAAGAACTGCGGAACAAGAGCGCTTAGAAGTACGTCGGAGTCAGTTAGAAAGGTCAGAAACAGTGGATAACTACAATCAGTATAATTCGACGGGACACCTCACCAAATCATTACTCAATCCCAAAAATGTCACAAATCTAACATATCCTCCCCTCCCCCACTTCAATGTTGTTTGGTAACAAGGAATAATCAGTCTCGGCACTAAGAATCCCACAAAATTCCCCATTGTTCGCCACTCAACATTGAAAAAGGGGAAGGAGGAAACGCAGGTAGTTACTAGGGATTCGTGTCCCGCTAATAAAGTCACTGATTGTTGCATGTGAGATTGTCACTATGTTTCTCTTCAGTCATGAATATAGCGATATTTTAGCACAATCCCTTGTAAGCGAAGATCGAGGCGAGAATCGTAATCTTAGAATAAATAAAAGTGCCTAGCACCATATACGGTTGTGTATTTTCAAGCTAACTCATTTGGTTGACAATAACTTTGAAATTGAGTCGAAATATCATCTCATCATTGTCTCTATCTTGTCTTTTATACAACTTAAAATTCATTGCCTAGCAAGGGAGGAACCAGGCGGGAATCGTAGTTTTTGAATAAATATAAGTACACAGCCCAATAAATACCGTGCACGGAATACCAGCTGAGTTGGTTTGACAATACAAAACCGTGTATGCAGCAGGACACATTTACTCGAAGATTACGATTCCTGCCTGGTTCTTCGCTTACTAGATATTGTGGTAAAATATTGATACATTCAAGACTAAAGAGAAACATAGTGACGGTCTCACGTACTAGTTATCCACTGTTTCTGACCTTTCTAACCGACTCCGTGGTAATGTAAGTGCTCTTCTTCCGCAGTCCTTTCTTTGTAATTACGGGAATTTCTGAATGTTTCTGAACAATTCTGAGTGATTCTTCGAAACAAAAATCGATTTTTTCAAACATAAACCGAACCTTGCGCTAGGTAGATCACTTCCTGCTGCTCTCAATCGTTCCCACTTTGACCTCATTTCCGGTAAGTAGTTACCAGTGTTTTTCTCACTGCCAAAGTACTAAATTGCAAACTTTCACCTCGAAAATCTCCATGAAGATGAAATTGTCGAAAAGCAAGATATATTAGTTTTTTATTTGACAAATCCAAAGAATGCAAATATACATAAAATCCCCACACGCGCAGTAGGTACTTTAAGGAGAATCAAATTTATATTACAGTCAAGGAAGAGGGATATCGTATTACAAAGGTGACACTATGAGGCATCACCGAGTAAATTAAAATAAAGAAAGAAGGATAAAACTTATATTAGAGATGAGAGAAGGTGCTGTTTGTTGCCTGTCTAATTTCTTTCCTTTCCAGGTCAAGGACCGTGTTCCTTGTGGTCTAAGATCACACATTGTTTGTTTGTTTGTGTCAATGCTGTAATGCAATGTGTGTCGAGAAAACTTGTCGACACATCCATACGCGTATCTCTGACCACAAAGGAATTTCGGTTACACGACAGAAGAAACCCAACAATCCTTCTTTCTCAAGCATTTTGTCTCATCACCGCGAAACTGGTCACCCCATATCCTTCAATGATTTTAGTATTCTTTCTTCCTGTTCCTCTAGTTTTTAGCTTCTCCTACGAGAAAACATTCTCACTAAAGAAATCAAACTTTCTCTCAAACCTAATATAAGTTCCATCTCTCTTTCCTAATTTTAATTTACTCGGTGATGCGTCTGGGTGTTACTTTGTAATTCGATATAGCTCGTCCTTGACTATAATATAAATGTGATTCTCCTTAACTATATTGTCACACCAGCTCTGACGATATTGCGAGATGGAACAAAATATAAGCATTAAAATATTTTAAATTCAAATTTTATGCTCATGGCTTTATTCCCCTTGTTTTGCTGGGCCTTAATTTTCATATTCAAATTACGGTTCACACCTGGTTCGTCAATGTCCACTAATCTGCTATTTAATTCTTGCATATACCTTCACTTTCTATTTCTCCACCAAGAGCTTCGCGGTACATTGTTTTTAACTCCAATCTACGTTTTGCATTGTCGATAAGTTCAGGACCGGATAGAATTGTACCTGTGTGGACCTTATAGGAAAGTTCGCTGAGTTGCGAATTCCAGCCATTCTGTCCATCTTTAAAAAGTTTGAAAAGTTCGCTATTCACTGAATAGCTGTCGCCTCTTGGAGTTTCTGAGCCATCCGCATTGACGCGAACTTGGGAATATCTTTAAATGTGCCGAGATATCAGTAGGTCGCCTAGGTTTTGCTTTTCTTCCAACAAACCAAAGCACACCCCGAGACAAATATATATATATATATATATATATACCAAAGTCAGTCTAGGTCTGACTTTGGGTTTGCGTGAATACTTGCAGACACTAGACTGGAAGAAGATTTGACCAGGGTTGATGACTTTTCCAGGGTTCGCATCCAATCGTGTAAACACAACGTAAAGTTAAAATCAAAACACAACCTATGGATGTTCGTTAGACGTTTGTCAACCTTAAATTAACCTAAGAAAAAGAATTGAGAAGTCCCAGACGGGACGAGGTTCGTTTGAGCTTGACGAATGTCTGACCAACATCTACGGATATCTCCTAGCTCAAACATTCCTAATATCAGTCGTAAAACACAACCTATTTTTATTACTCTTATTAAACCTGAATGAAACAATACAAATTGGTAATTTAAAGGAAAAAGATTTTGCAGGGAGTGGTTAGTATCTCCTCGGTAGTCTTAAATTAACTAAATTAACCTCTCCAAAGACGTGCAACGGTAAAGAAAGGATTCAAATTAGTAAAGCCAGCAATTATAAGTCTTCCGTACAATGTAATACATTAGCAAGTTAAAGTATACCAAAACAGAGAACTAATTTAACGATGACGCCAAACAATAAGTGCGGTTTATTATTTACCTGTGCACAGTCATGGTTTCACGCGCTCCGAGAACATATCGATAGTTCTAGATTGTTTCCATATTGACAAGCACGATCTTCAGGCTGTTGCTGCAACTCATCCAACGACCAGAAGTGACCACACTCGTCATGCTTGCATCCGACGATGTTATGTCGGTAACATTTCTTCTCTTTCTCCTGAGTAAGCAGAACATTTGAAGACGAGCTTAGGTTCCATCTCACAGCAGAAATGATACTCAGCAGAGTTAATCTCTTCAAAACAACTCATAAGAGATTTCCACAGATGACGAAGGAAGAACCCAAGATCTTCCTGACTGACGTTTCTGGGGACTACACCAACTTTGATTTTCTCGCACAGCTTTATCAGATAAACGTTATGTTCACCATGACGTGATTTAACTGTAATCAAAGTGTAGTTGGAAAACAACTGAGGCTCTTGTATGATTAAGCTGCCGCGGAATTTGTTGATAAGCGCCACCTGGACTCGGACATATACTTCAATTGGAAGATGATTGTTGTGAAATTCTACGAACATTGGGGCAACTGGGCTTGACGAAAGCTTCTCTTCTATTTCCTCACCTTTTACCACAATAGGGGCCACGGTTGGCACAAAGAAGCCTGCTTTTCCGGTATGCGCCCATTCACAAATTAGGTTGAATCTTGTCATCATCTCCATCAGAAGTTTTCCATGCGGGTGGCCATGAAAGAAATCTTTCATCAAAATACCTTTGGACTGAAGGTACTTTATATACGGTGACGTAATGGCGTTTTTGTCTTCGGGGATTGTGATTACATCCGTGAAAAGCTTCGTAACCGATGGAAGATTCAGCACGACAGAATCGGATCCGGTATGATGGACTAATGCTCCACGACGGTGAAAAAATTTCAAGGTTTCGTCGACTGCCTTCACATCGCAGACTTCGGCGACTTCTTTGGCTTGTTGCAAAGAAATACACTTCTCACTCTCGGACATCTGGCTAAGAGCTGCTTCAAAATTTAGCCAGTTAAGCGGGAAGTCATCTTGACTGTCAAGGATGATCTGGCACAGTTCATAAAGCCTTTTTCGAAGTTTTCTAATATCCGTCCCAGATCTTTCAGATAATGTATTGTCGATTACGAATGGCTCGACAAAAACATGACCACTTGCTTTCTCGTGAGCAGCTTCTTTGATTCTTGTCTTGATTTCGTCAAGATCGCCATGAAATTGATCACTGTTGGTTACAGCAATCAAAACTGGGGGAAGAGTAAATTTGGGGACCTTTTTTTTAGCACGTCCTCCTAGGTTGTCCAAGGCTGTTAACCACATCAACAAATAATCCAAGTTAGTGACCAGCATAGAATTGGGTAAATTTGTTTGTTTTCCGGTGAGCTTGGATTTGAATCGTGGATTGGCAGGGTCGTCAAGAGATTTGGTCAGGTCGTTTTTCAGAACATACGGGCATTCCAGTTTAAGAAAACACTGATGTGTTTCATAAAAAATGCTTTGCCCTGCAAAATCATGAACGGCGACACGAGTAGGTGGCATATTCTTCTTGGAAGTTTTGACGAATGACCATATTTTATCCCCACCTAGTCGTGAGTACGAAAGACCTGCATCGTGATCTTGTAATTGTGGCTCATTTCCCCGTGACTAAAATAATCCACCAAGACATGAAAAAATGCTTGGTTCGAGTCGTAAATGTAATGGATCTTTCTTGACTATCTCAGCAGCTTGTTTAACAAGTTGCTTTTCAACTTCACTCTTACTATTCATAAATTGATTGTTTTGTGTCTTCCAAGGCTCTTCTGTGTTTTCTGCTGTTAACTCGACGATTTCTACATTTATACCAACAGTACTTGGGATTGGACGTCGTTATCAATGGTCTGTCTACGTTAGAACTCAGCGTTATTTAAACAATTGCCAGTTTAGAGCTATAGACATAGAGCTATAGACAAAGCGCCAGTTTGTAGTGCCACTGAGTAAGAGTTGCCGCAGTTAGTGTATAAGGTATTGTCTATTAATTCTAATTTTGATATGTAAAAATTGTCATTGTGTCCTAACGTTTACGTTTAAAATTCTGAGTCAGTTTGACGGTAGACTACAGTCGACAGACAGGAATTGACAATACAAGAAGAACTCTACCGACAAAACCACTTATGACCCCAAGGTGAACAAGAAAAAGTGATAAAAACGACTTTCAAATTAATAATCGTTTATTAAAAATACTCTCATGTACTAACCCACAACGGCCTATAAAACCTTGCTACTCCTGCAACATCTTAAAATAATCGTCAAAAATTCTAGTTATTAAAGAAGTGAAGATATCAATTTTTCAACAAAAATAACCATACAAATAAAAGTCCATGTTTTATGGTACAATAAAAGAAGCAAAGTTTCTCATATAATGATCGTGACAAATCATGAAGCTAGTGTCTATCAGTGTTTTTTTCGTTAACACATTAGGTGTTTTCAATAATAATTAGATTCGACCGCTGTTGCATTCATAGTCACGGCTTTGCTTACTTGGTCAAGGATTTGTTTATATGGCGTATCACATCGAACAATTTTTTTCAGACTCTAATTTTACAGATACTAGTCAATCTTAAGGTTTGCAGTTTTATAGATCTAGTCGTATTCTCCGCTCAGCACTCCCTTTGATAGGTTGTCCTGGCCAACCTCCTTGAGAGCATCAGCCAGCTCTTTCCTAGTTCCTCCCCTTTCGTCATATTGGGTAAGCATGGTCAGCGCCTTCGATGTTTCATCCTCACCATGTCGGGAATGAAGGATATTGACAATTTCATACGTTTTGAATCGCTTTGTCTGGAAGGCTAATCTCCTCCATGTGAGGGGAATTCTTTGAGATATTTTTTCAAATTCATCTAGTTGTAATCGACATGGCGGTTGTTGTTCTTTTTGCGGTTCTGATGAAATCAGAAGTAAAATAATTCAGTAACTGCCAGTGTTTCATAGAACGTCATATCAAAACAATGTCAAAAATAGAGTTTTGCACTTCACAAATACTTAACAAGTGCATAATTGCACGAAATTGGTGTAAAGTGGTAATTTTTACAAGGAAAGTGGACATTTACACGTTGAGTACATGGGCAGTTAAGGTTCTGAACGAAACAGAGAAAGTTATAAGGTAGCACTCTACCAAAAATAGAAGTTGGGGAAAGCAGTACTAGTTTTCGCAGTTTCAGTGTCTATCGTCTCGTTCCACCAATTAGAAAAGGTTATTATACTTTTTTCCCTAATTATTACACCTTTTTGCTGGTTTATATTATGGAAGGGGAATTACACTTTTTCCTAGGTGATTGCATATTTTTGCACTGCAGTCCGGAATTAAGCTCTTCGCAATCAACTGATCACATTTCAAAGACATTTTCCCATATATTATTGGAATAATAACGGTAACGTTTCACATAGCGGTACGAGATTACATTCTTGTCTAACTGCTGTTAATCTATTTTCTTTTCACTTTATTCGAAATGTCAAAAAAAATACTCTACAAACTAAACTGTTTCCGATTCAAACCGATCAAGTAGATTGAACTGCCTTTTTAATGGAAGTAACTTGCTCACTGATACTTGTTGGACACCAAAACCACTCCGCAGTGGCGTGTCCACTAGGGGGGCACAGGGGGCATGTACCACCCTAAACTAATGCTTTGCCTACCCATGTGCCCCCCCTATCTGAAGTGTTAGTATGGCAAAGTCCAGAAAAACTTCTGGACCAACTTTCCATTCACAATTGAAGCGTTGGATTAATTGAAGCTTATCATTCTCAGAAATGTTTTCAAACATGACCCCACATTGCATGGCAATTAAATTTAGAATTAATTTAATAGACCATCCGGTGACTTGATTCGATGTTTTCTAAAATATCGTTGGCAATCTGTACGGCAGGCTGCGACAGACTTGAAGGGTGAAACTTTAAAAATCTAACAGATTTAGAATGCTCTATTCAACTATGATTCTCGACATCCAACTGCACAAGAAGTTGTGCAGTTACAACGCACCACAATGGCAGACGGTAGGCTGAGGAATCCCGGGAATTCTAAACATTGAGTCTGAACGTGCAAAGTCCTTCGGTATGGACTAGTTTGTGAAAATGTTCGCAAGACAGCTTAACAATAGAACGATTGAGTCAAAATAATTGAATCATTCACTTAAAAAATTATGCCCCCTCCTTGACATGAACCTTTGTCCCCCATTAGCCCCCAAAAGTGAAACCCTGGACACGCCACTGCCACTCCGACATTTTCCGTTCCGTGTTTTAAACGTCTTAACGATGTTACCAAACAATCGAAACGATTAAAAATAGACATTTGCATTCTGATAGCGAACGACTATATCGACAATGTTTATTCATGTTCACATAAGTCACTCATTACTCCTTTTTTTCCTCTCACACTTTCTAGTTTTTTAATTTGTTTATGGCCAGAAATGAAGGGAACTCTGCTGGCAAAGTATGTGCACTAATTACACCTTTTGCTGTTCATTACCAGAGAATATACTATAATTAATACCAACTTCAAACTCAAGAACGCGAAAATACATTCACTTTGTTGAATCGACATTCATTTGCACTTTTGTCATTTATCACAGATACGCAATCACTTACATGGAAGGGCATTTAATAGCGCCAACAGACGACCATTAATACCATTCTACTATACATTAGGGAGAATAAAATTTCAATTACGCAACATATTTTCCAGTCTATAGCAGGGTCGATTTAAGGTTATGTAGAATCTTGTGATGTATTAAAGATCAGAGAATAAGACTATCAAAATTTGTTAATAAACTGAATTCAGTTGGACAGTTTAAACTTCCTTTTTTTCGTCGATATGTTGAGGACTGTTTTGCCATTTCTCACTCTGCTGACCACGTTCTGCTCTCTTGAGCCCTTGTCAGGACTATATGTTTACTCATCGAAATATATTTTCTACTGTGTCAGAGAGTAATTCCATTCTTCCTTTCTTGGACGTACCTCTTAGTTGGTCGCCTAAACAGCTTTTCAACCTGTTTGTCGGAAACCTACGTTCCCCTGTTCATTTACGAATTTTGATAGTTTGATTCCCTAATCTTTAAAATCCGGTCTCGTTAACCTACTAAATAACCTACTAAACGGTTGTTTTAAAATTTGCTCTTCATACCACATTTTCCCTGACATGTAGATTTCAAGCTGTTTACGAACTTTAGTTCACAGCACTTTACTAACACACATCAACTTTCACGTCTTGGACAAATATCTTGCGATCCAAGCTTACCTACACGTCAGTACTGTACTGCATGAAAGTTTTAATGGCAAACGTGTGAAAGTAGATGTGTGTCAGCAAAGGAGTTAGTTGGTCAGCCGAGTTGGGATTCGAGTTAGGATTCCTAAAAACAAAGTAACACATTTGTTATCTAAAAATGTATGCGATTATTTATATGATTGCATCGTACCCGCGTCTGCAGTTAACCCTATAACCCTAACCCTAACTCTAATCCTAACCCTAATCTCAACTCGAATCCGAATTTGAATCTTAATTCGAATCTCAACTCAAATCCCAACTTAAATCCCAGCTCGAATCTCAACTGGAATCCCAACCCGAATCCTTATTTCAATCCTAACTAGGGTTCTTGCCGTCCTCGTTAGCAAAGAACGGTAAACTAAAGCTCATTAACAGTTTGAAATAGACACGTTAGGATTCCATATAACCTTAAATCGACTGCATCAGACTTGAAAAATGTCGTGCGTGATCGAAATTTTATTGTCCCTAATGTATAGCAGAATGGTGTTAATGGTCGGATATTGACACTACTGAATGTTGATTCATGCAAATGGTTGCTTATCGACAGTAAATGTTACTTTTTGTGCAAATATTTTTAAAGCAACTTAACAAAAGCGTAAATGAATGTCGATTGAATAACATGAATTGATTTTTGCATTAATGAGTTTTAGGTTGGCGTTAATGATAGTATATTTTCTGGTAATGAACAGCAAAAGATGTACTGGTTTCGAAAGTTCAGTGTAGCAGAACCGGCTGGTCCCACCACATATAAATTTGAATATGTCAAGCGCAGAAGGAAACAAAACCTTATAATCACGTTCCACACCGCCGACACCTCCAGAGCATTCGAAATCAACTCAGTGAGTTGTCACCTTAGTTTAGCCATATGAACCAAAATGCTCTAGTGCACGCCAATAATGACTATGTCTTAATAGCTTTACCACAATATATCGGCCATATAAAACACTGAGTTGGCATAATGCAGTTGGTTACTTTTAATTAATCGCAGTGCTGTATTACGTATCTGACGACTAACACCACACGTTTAGATCTATTGTACGAAAGTTGATCTCAGTTATAACGTTTCGTTGAAGACATTTGAGTCTATTACTGCTCGGCAAAAACTAGCTCTAAATAGCAGTATATTCAAAGTTTGCAAAGATATTTGTCGTCTACATGACCGTCGTAGCTTTTGTGATTCACGGACACCTGAAAATTCTCTCTGAATGTCATAAAAGCAATACACAGTAAAGTAAGCAACTACACTTTAAAGTCACTTCAGCATTGCCGTTATCCTGGATTGAACACACATAGCGATTATATTCAATATTCTTCATAAATACTAGGTTGTGACATTCTTATCCTCACCAAAAGCAACACAATTTGCAAAACCGTAAATTTTTATGTATAATAATTTCCTTCAACAATATGCTCCAAGAATTAACAATCATCAATCATCATTAAATATCCGCCCTGAATCAACATATAAGGGAATAATTCTGGTGCTATCCTCGGATCCCTCAGGGCAAAGGAAATCGTAACGTTGTAGAAGCTTTGATACTCACACTAATACGCCAGAATGAAAAAGAACTGATGATCTCACCTGGTTTTAAGTTGCGTTCTTCAGCTCTTTCGCCTCGTACACTGCTCCAAATTCTTTGGAAGAATCCGAGTATCCAATTTGGAGATTCTTGACATTCTGGAAAAAACATACATTCTGCTATTACACACTAACCAGTTCGTTTACGAATTAATCGTTAATCAATGAGCCTCCTTCCCAATAATTTTTCCGCCTGTAAAATCCGCAGATGAGTTACAGTAACACTATCTGGCGGCCATGCTTGCAGTACTTAAACAAGAAAATTTTATTTACTAGTACTGTATTAGATCTTCAACACGGCCGCCTCATCTATATCTACTGAATCTCACGGGATTAACTGAAACCCACCAATTGAAAATGAATGCAACAGCAATTAATTTAACTCATAAATTTCTCTTATTTTAGGAATAACAATAACATAACATAACAATAACATAACATAACATAGCATAACATAGCCCTTTATTAATGTGTCTGGTCGTTCTAGCGCCATCGGCATTAATTGGGGACAAGAATTAAAATAAACTGAAATACAAAGATAAATTAAAATACAAGATTATTTACAAAACATTTCTTAAAATTACCTAAAATATGTACCTTCGAAATCAAGAATATATAACAACATTTTTTATAACTGCCTAAAATATGCTACCAACTAAAGCTATAGATACATTATACAGCTAAAAATTAAAAGCTGTTTATGGTGATACAGTAGGACTAAGTTGAACATAAGTTACAGTCTCTCCCACATCCCTCTACAACAGCAGATATGTTCTTTTTGCGTATCATAGTTCTGAAAATTGATAGAGAATTGATGGTCCTTTCCTTTTTCGTTAGCTTCGCCCATAGCGATGGCCCCAAGTATCTAATGACATGTTTTCCATTTGTAAATGTATTGTAACGAAGCAGCCCAAAGTCGGAGTTTCTTAAGTTATATCTTCTATCCCTGTCACAGTTGACTTGGAATAGATCCGTTAAGTACTTCGACGTTAGTCCATTTTTCACTTTATACATTAAGATAAGTATATCTTGTAGCCTTCTATCATATAATGTAGTTAACTTAGCTTTCTGAAGTAATGTATCGTATGTATCCGAAGTATTATTAAGCACTGCCCTTACAGCCCTTTCTTGTGGTCTTTCTAGTTTTCGCCAATCGGATTCCGGAGAAAAATGCTACACTAAGTGGCAATAGATCAGATGTGGCGTTATAGCTGATTTGTACAGTTGTAATTTTGCACAGGATGGTATAAGATTTTTCAATCAATTCAAAATCTCAACTTGCTTACTGAACCTATTACATACCTCACTTATGTGAAGACTAAAGTTTAATTTCTCATCAATAATTACACCCAGTATTTTAATCGATCGGGATTGCTCTTGACTTGCAGACTTGGTTGTTAAGACTTTGTGAAGTCAATCTAGAAATCTGGTTTGTTTACTAGAAGATTAATACACTTTTAGTGCAGTTTTAAGTTCATTTTCTTCGCTAATTTTCCCTATCTCTGAAGTGAACTACTTAATTTGGAATACTTTGAAGGTTATGTATTCGGCTTTGAAAATTGGAGGTGACCAGGTGGGCTTTTTAGCAACATTTATTTACAAAATTAAATTTTAAAGAATCTCGATGGCGTCGGAGACTCCCACTTCGAAACTTTTAATTGTCTTGTTAAACCTCTACTGATATATGGAAGCAGTATAACTTGGGATAGCTGCAGTGCCGAGTGTCTCACAAGAGTACTAAGGCATCAAAGAAGAGCTGTCAGAATTATTTTAGATCCTGGAAAACGATGTCGTCTAGTTTACGTTCAATCCCTTCAACTGGTAGTCTTTTACAAATGAGTCGTTTAACGACAAAACAGCTTGAGCTTTTAAACATGTGAATGGGACTTACTCTACTTGTTGTTGTTTAGAATCGTTGTTAGTAAGGAATTCTGATAGCCATAATAGACATATAAGATACTCAAATTGTAATTTGTAATGCCCGACATATAAATAAACGACAAACTAAAGGAAGCAGAATCTTCGTAGTAACGTACCTTGAATATACGGTCTCTCTGTACTTGGTTCACCAGCTTCATTCGTTGAGCTTCGTCCCTCTTACAAAACCAAAAGTATCAATTAGTACTTTTCAAGGACAGAAGTCGTCCCTGGAAGCAACCTTTAGTGGTCATACATTAAAATATAGACAATGATATAAAAATGGGATGCTGCGTTGGCATTATAAAGCAGCACAAAAAGTTGAAAGGTTGGTAGACTGCTGGTTTACTCTGGTTACCAAGAGTAAAAAAATAAAGGTCGAATTCGGACCGAAAAATTTTTGTATGTACCTGTTGATTTACTTGCCAACCAGGGTAAGATCGAAAACGCACCCACGCCAATAATCAGGGGTGATGATAAGGCGTTTACCCGAATAATAAAAAAAGCATGTTTTCGTACGCGGACTTGCAGGCTGACTTGTCCAGGTCAAAAACAAAGTCGTGATAGAGGCCATTAATTGCTCTTCGGTTCACATTGTGTTACACAAAAAGTTAAAATACGGCCACAGCAAAACTACAGACGTTTACTGATACTTTAATAAGGAATACTGAGAGCCAAAACATTCAACACAACCGAAAACAATCGGCTATACAGTCATTTAGACACAATATTGCGACTACGGTAAACTTGTCCCACCTTAGTTTTGTTCATTAAGTTATTCTAACCATCTTATACTGGCTTGGCTTTATGACTGTTCGACTTCTCGAATATCTCCTGCTATTAGCGTAGTCAAAGGGGAGCAGTTGTCTCCCACTTTTCGTCCTGACTAGGTCTGTCGGTACAACCAGAACATCTGTCGGTACATTAAGCCTGTCTGTCGCGGATTCCATTTGGGTTTCAATTATCAAATTAAAAAATTGTTAAATAAGCTCCGGCGAAAGTTAAGTACGGGAAAGACGTCCAATACAAAATGTTCGTAAGGAATTCTGCTTCGTTTTGTTTTGTTTTTTTAACCGACAAAAATGATAGATCCAGTCAACCTTCAGGACAAAGTGGTTGCGGGAGCGGGGATGGCCTAAAAAGAAGATACGTTGGTATATATCATAGTTGACGTGATGTGCACACTTTTGCGAATCATTTTCGAAATTTAATACCATTATACCAGCTACAACTAGCAAAGTAGAAATCATTTATTCCTTTATCGAACTTCAAGTTTCTCATGCTGTCGGTTTGGTTAAATTTTATTTTTTTCTTAATAATTGTCAGTACATTGCTAACATCTTGTCGGTACATTTGTCTAAAATCTTCTTTGCCCCCCTAGTTTCAAATTCCTGGCTACGTGACTGGTCGGAGTTCATCATACACTGTAAACAGGACGTGTTAAAAAGCACAACCAGATATGTTAAACACAAAAGGTGTGTCGTAGTAACACACTGTTTACAATGAAATTTTAAAACACATCTCTATGTGTTAAGTAACACAACGTCGTGTGCTAGAAAACACATCATCTGTGTTACGTAGCACAACGATTTACTCTAAGAAACACACTTTGAGGTTACACACCTTTTGCTGTTTCAGATTCAGCACACCTTTTCAATTTGTGGTGGGTTAAATTGACAAACGTTTAAAAGGAAACACACCTTTTGATGTAGCACACCATTCAAATAAGACAGATTTTCAAATAACATGGTTTTTTAACAACGCACCCATGGTAGAGGAGGACAGTACATTTTCGAAAGCTGTTCAGCTGATATACTTGTATTGTATTTGTGATATGGTTCTATACTTGTCCTTATGATTCCTAGCCACATGTTTGTATAACGGGATGTAAACGGGATGTTTGAAGGATGGACATCTTACCATTTGTTAAGCCGTTGAAAGTTATTCTCACCGAACTTTAATAAAGCAGAATTGAAATTTTAAACGTAAATATGACTATAAGCAGTCTAAATATAAAATAATTTCCAGTTTGGATTTTTGTTTATTTGAGGCCAAATTCTGTGTGGATTTTTTTTTTATTGCATGTCCTCTTCCAGTTGTAGTCAGGAGGATTTGTCTTTTTGAGAATTTTGAAAACTTATCATTGTTTCTTGGATTCTCGAGAGATGTATTGGAAGGGTGTGCAAGGGGTTGTTGCGAGCACGTATTTCTAGTATTGTGTTTGTTCAACGAAATTCAGACCTTACCTGATGCTCGAGTCTGTACGTCAGACCATCATAACCTACATTTTCTACACGTTTGAACAGGGATAGTACAAGAGAATGCTCAAGCAATAGGCAAATAAACCGATTTCTGTCAATCTTTTCCTCAAGCTTTAGCTTTAAGGAAATGCTTGACAATTAACTGACTCTGGTGCTCATGCTTCCTATTGTTTTTGTGTGTTTATGTTTGTCTCCTCTTAAAATGCTGGCATTATTCCTACACTTATTTCTCTTTTTATGGATATATAAGCTGTTATGTTGCAGTTGTCACTACGGTGGAATTGACATTGAAATAGTGGAATGGCCACCAAGAAAAACACATTTTTGATATTGATATAGTTTTAATTATGCAGAAAAAATTTTCAGGTTAGATTCCTGAAGTAGATTCCTAAATAGATATATTATCATGTATTCCTTTTGTGAAATCGAAAGAAACTTAAGGACAGGAAAGAAATATTACTCAACAAGTAAAGCGAAGTCGAAGATATCGGAGACAAATAACACTAAAGCTCTCAGCAAAGTGCGCCAATATAACCAAGCCTTCAGAATTAGGTCGCGTCAACGTGGAGCCATGGATAGAAATCCAGGAGCTACGAGCATGGGACGTGGAATTGATATCAGATAAAATTTGACAAAGCTTGAGTGACGGCGTATATTGCAAACACCATAACTTTGGCTTCAAAAACTGCGTAAAGTTGCTCTAAATGTAAAAAATATCGGTACCTCACATATCTATACATTCACATCTGCGACATAAAATGAAGACAAAAAGAATACTTTTGCGACTAAACATATGCTCTTCTTATCGGCACTCTGTTTTTTTGTCTAGGTTTTTCTTGAATTCCAGTCTGACAAGCTTCGCTCCCACTTATAACCCCATCTTTATGAAACAGTTCTATGTCCTTAAGCAAAAACAAAATTACGCAGAAAATCTAACTGATGTGAGGGAAATAAAAGTGCTCGACTTTTTTGATAAAAGTCCTTATGAAAATACTTACTAAAAATATGAACGTATGATATATTGAATAATAATGTCCAAGCCAACATGGGCGCACCAAGCAAACATGGGCGTGAACGTCATGTTGCCTAATTGTTTTTAAATTCATGCACAACAAAAGGATAGAGAAGCGATTTCATACATCCTGCATTATCTCCGACAATGAGTTGCTCGACGCTCGTCAAAAGATACCGTAAAAGATGGGATTACACCCAAAAGTAGAGGAATTGGAGAAGAATAGAAGAGGTGCAACTCACAGCATTTCTGACGAAGGGACAAAGAACCTCAGTAGCGAAGGAAAGAAGGCAGGAAGAACAGCGTAATCACTAGAGAGAAAAGAAGTTACATGGTAAATTCCTTAGAGGCACAAAAGGTACAAGAAGTATTGAGTCATGGCGGTGGATAAGGGAAGGATTTCAGAGAAGAAAACTGAGGGTTTGATATTTGCTGCGCAAGATCAGGCCCTCAGAACCAAGTGGATGAAGAATATAGATGGTCAAGAGATATGTGAAAAGTGTAGACTTTGCGGAGAGAGGGATGAATCGATAGCCCACCTGATACTTGAATTCAAAAAAACTTGCTCGAAAGGAATTCCAAGAGCCTCACACTTTTGAAGTAAGAATTAAGCACCTAGGTTTGTTTCAGAAGGCCAGGTTGATATGGGATGTCAACCACAAGCCGAATAGTGCTATGAAAAATGAGAGGGTGAAGATTCTATAAATGAGAAAGCAGATTGGTAGAACAAGGATTAAAGAGTCTGAAAGAAGTAGGGTGGGGTGGGGCCAGATGGGCCAAATTTTAGCTGTTTTTGACTTTGTGAGAAGATATCTTCCAAACAAATGCTCTTTAAAAGGTAAAAACTGTTTGAAAAGTGCAAATGGCCTTCTGCTAACCAAGTTAAAAAATATCAAAGTCTTATGAGCAGTGCTATATGCTGCAGAGGCATTAATACCAGGGCTCTGACTGGCTTTTTTAGTGGAGCAAAATGGGCCAGTCAATCTACATATTAGATAAAGAGAGGATTTTCAATAAATTACCCAAGTTTTGAAGTTGTGGACTGCATAACTTGGTGTGGAATGGAAATTATATAAATGAAAACCGTTTCTTTAATGAACTTATACCCTCATAGTTAAAAATTCACCGTTAGGAGGTACAAAGTTTGAAAAGTTAATGAGAGAAAATAGGAATTTCGATGGAATGAAACACTTTCTGTAACATACAGTATATATTATAAAAGCTTCACAGATTTATGTGAAACAAACACATATGTTCAAATTGTTCAAAATGTTTAAGCAGTACATTTGGGGCAGTAGACGTCATCAGAAAGATCTGTGTTTTTCGGAATACATTTGGGGCAGCAGTATTCGTCACATATTTTGCAAATTGCCCGTTGTTCATTTTTCGTCCCGCTGTACTCACGCCACAATCTGTAGCAAACAACACATTTGGTCTCACCCTCAGACTCCTCCTTCTCACTGGCTATTGTGTCTTCTACATCCTGACCAAAATTTAATTTTGTTTTGGTTTTCTTCTGCGGAATTCAATTTAGTTTTGCAAAAGTTGTATATAAGATAGGAAATAAATGTAGAATTTATTTGATGTTTTGATAATTATGTGTACATAACAGTCCAGAATGCTTAAAAGCCTTTATATTTTTAAAAGAATTCATGTAGAGTATGATATGTTGCTTAAAATCCATGGTAATCAAAGTTCTATTCACTGTCCCATTATGACCCACTAGGCAGAAACCTCAAATCTAGGGTGGCCCATTATGCCCCACCTGAGGTGGACTGAATCAAAAATTTAAAATGTAAGGGGAAAGAAGTGAGAATCACAAATACTGATTTAGATCAAATAATTATGACATCAATTCCATTAGGAAAAGATAAGCTTTACCTCAAAAAGAAATTTTTCGTGCAAAATTTCCTTTCTTAAATAGTTTTGACAAAGAAAACAAGAAATCTTACCTATCAGTCTACTGTTGTGCAACCTTACTCAACACTTCCTGGAGAAAGAATGATGGAGAATTCCTATGGTATATTTCACTTGATAGGATGATGCAATCCATAATGGCGGCATAAGTTATGATATGAAACAGGTTCGGAGAAAATGGAATAAAATCAGGCTGGTCCATTTTGCCCCACTGATCCATTTTGCCCCACTCCACCCTGTACCAGGAAACAAAAGTCGGAATTGCAACCTATATGTCAATGTCGGAGAGTAGATGGATTGAAGTATTATGGAAGAGAGAATGCGATAGTGAGTATCATTCAGTAAAACGTGAAGCCGAACAGACGTTAGCATAATATGGAATGAAGTAACTTTTAACGAAAAAGGAGTTACCATCAACGGAGAGAGTATGACAGCCCCCTGGAGGAGCCTGTTGGATGAAACTGAAGGAAGGATTAATGAAAGGAATGAATAATAACAAAAAAGCTGAGTATATTAAGGAGGAAATGCAAAACAATGTCTATCAGAACCAGGATATTTATGTAGTGAATGGTTTAAATGCAATCTAGACCCTAAAAGGACAGCACTAAAAGTGGAATCGGTATTGTGTACAAAATCGGCATTGTCGACACAATTGTCGACAGTATGATGAGACTGTACAACATCTCTTGGCAGGATGTACAGTAATAGCAGGGACAGAATATGTGAGGGGACACAACAACGCATTGATGGTGCTTGCCGTACAATGGGGGAAGCAACATGGGATTATAGAGGAAGGAACACAGTGGAACCAACAGCAATCGGTAAAAGGGGAGATAATGGAGAATGATAAGTTGAAGTTGATGTGGGATTTTGAATAGAAACTGAGGAAACATAATAACGATAGGAGGCCAGACATTACACAATAGGACAGGGTAGGGAAACGGATTTGGTTGGAGGACATGGCTTGTTCTCACGAACAAAATATTGAAGAAAAACATTGGGAAAAGTTAAACAAGGACCAAAACCGTTTGAAACGAAAAGGAAGCGACCGGGATTCCATGTAGAGATAATACCAATGGTAATAGGATGTCTTGGAGGTGGTGTTAATAAATTACAGCAACAAATTGATAAATATATAACAAAACATAATCTGAAAATCAGCATCTTGAGAAATCCAAGATATGGATTGAAACAAGACGAGAAATGAGTTTGTGGTATTTCGATTTTATTGCAAAATCATTGTCAGACTGATACGACATGAAAAGGAAGCTAAATGGGAGGTGCGTAACATGCAGAAAATAGTATTAATGGAAAGTAAGACACTTACGCCAAGTGGTGAGCAAAGTGGCCCAAGAGGATTGATATTTTAGAATATGCAGTGTTAAAACATGCTACCCTAACAAATTTTGAGAGGAAATCCACTATGTACATCTGGTAGGCGCTATTGGCCGTTAAGGATCGGCTATCCAACCAAGATCATGATAATAATCACAATAATTAGATGGTGTGTGACTTGTTATAATAATAACAATAATAACAGGGCACTGGAGTAGGACAAGCAAAGCTTCAGCCTATTACGTTAAAGTGGCTGCTCCCGCCCACCACAATCCGGGGTGGCACCTTTGGCAACTGCCAGCAACTCATCAGCCAGGGGTAGATAAGACTATTTAGTCTTGGATGGAAACTTATCTAGGAGAAGGTAACTCTGAGATAAAAAATCAGAAGAACTAAGGCACGACAATGTCAGAGCCAGTGAGTTCCATAATATGAGAAAGCTTTGATGAAATGACCTAGGGAGTAGCGCTCATGCCTGGTTAGCTGGGTAGACAGGTAGTCGAAAGCCTCAGCTTGCTTGAATTGGCTGGCGGCTGCAAGTACACTACTTTCAGGTGTTGGCAAACCGGTCCTGTTGGCCCAAGGTCTAGAAGACAGTCCGTACAGCTGACTAATGCCCCTAAACTTAGTTTATGGAGGGTAAACCAGCTTTAACTGCCGGAACAGATGAGCACCAATCTAACAATAAAACAATATTCAGACAACTCTTGCTGTGGCACACCTAAACTGACCTTAACTTGTTGGAAGTCCAACAGAGTACTGTTAAAGTGAAACTGGATATACGCATTGGGGAGTGCTTTCAGGGACGTTCGAGGGCTGTACGTCCCTTACCCTATTCTGACTCGATTAAATGGGCGAGAAAGGGCTGGCTCTCTGGGCCACCTATAATAGACACTTTTAATGGAAAAAATTTCCTTTCCCTACGAGTTCCCTGAAATGTGCAATGCTTGTTGCGACCTTACCTGGCGGGATACCGGAAGCCCATGTCAGGTTAAGACCCCATCCGCTGTCTTTAATTTGATAATTTTTGAAGGAGGAAAATCTCGAGTGTCTAGATATCTTTAAGACCCAACCCGGACCTGTTGCGAAAAATGCAACATTGGGCCATCCGGCTGTGTATCGAATCCAAGACCTAACAAATCTAGTGCAATGCTACGCCAGCTGAGCTGCGGAGTACGTTGCCAAGAGCATGGTCACGAGTTCAGCATATATAATGGTGGTAATGCCGATTGAGTGAAGGGTATATTCAAGAGAACATTGTGGCATTTAAACTTGACTGCTAACTGTTAAATTGATAATATTTGAAGGAGGAAAATATCGAGTGTGCAGAAATTTTTAAGAACCAAAAATATGGGGTGGTGTAAGTTGTAATAATAATAATGATGATAATAGTTGGGTGGTTAAGTTGTAATAAAAATAATAATAATTTGGGTGGCGTAAGTTGTAATAATAATAATAATAATAATAATAAAAATAACAATCTGAAAATATGAATCTACCGATCTGAGTCTCGGTAGCTCAATGGTTAGTGCGTCTAACCGGTCATCAGAAGGATGCGAGTTCGATCCCAGTCGGAGGCTCAGAATAAGGGGAAGTGGCTAGATCTTACCTGGGGCCGGTCTAGAATGGAGAAGTAAGACGACTCCTTCCCTCCACTAGTCTGAGGGTTCACCTTGGGCAAGTGATAGGACCTCTCAAGCCCCCCTACCTAAGGTTACAAGAAGGGGAGATGAGGCTCTTAAGCCGTGGTGAAGGCAACCCATCTAGGAGAAGGAAAAGTTCATTATTAGGAAACCCTAACAGGAAACACGGGCGGATGGAGCTCTTTAGCGTATAGCAATCGTCTAAGGGAAGGAAGACCCCGACAGAAAAACCCGTCATCCCAAGGTGGAGTTACACGCTGAGGGGATGCCAGAATGGTGGCCGACACGACAGGAGGTCGGGAACGTAAAACTCACAGAGGTGGCAAACCTGTGTTTTAAGAAGTTCCTTACCTGATGAGCTGGGCAACTTCAGATGGACTGACCATTCCCGTGCATGTAAAACTTACCGGTAGTCAATATATGAACTGCTGGGATTTGACATTATGAGTCAACCTTTAACTTTAGAAGTAGATGCTCTAGACCTAACAAATGCAGTGCAAGCTGAGAATATTACTAGAGCACCAATAAACAACCGAGGGAGAGGGAAGAGGCCGGAGTGGACCTTGGAGGAGAAAGTACTACTCGTCAAGATAGAAACTGAGAAAAGAGAGAGAGGAAGCGGATTCATGAAGCGTGTTAAAAAGAGATGGTCAAATGAAGCGCGGACAAAGAAGACTGTCTCGGCCCAGAACCTAGTAGATAATGCTAGGAGGTTCAAATTAGAGGAGGAAGTAATGGGTCAGCTAGAAGGACGATCTGAGAAGTCTGAGCCTGTGTCACCACCAGAGTATGCATTGGACGACAGCCAAGAAGGTTCGACTGGTTGAAATAGATACGGAGGAAAGGAAACGTGGATTTGGTTTTATGAAGAGAGTAGGTGATAGATGGGAACAGGAGTTTGGAGAGAGATTAAAAGATCAAAAGCTGAGAAATAATGCTGCTAGATTTAAGAAGGAGAAACAGATTGCGAATCTTGTCTTGGTGAGAAAAAGGAATGAGGAGCGTGGGGAGGAGGGAAATGAGGCAAGAGTTGAGGACGGGGAATTGGAGAAGACATCAAGAGTGGTAGGCGTGTCAGAGAAAGATGTAGAGCAGGAACCCCATAGAAGAACAGAAGCAGATGAAGCAGCAGTGACAGAAGGAGAAAAAGCATTAAGAGAGGTTTTCACAGCGGAGTTAGCGCAGCTGACACCAGCAAATGCGACCAACATCGAAGAAAGGAACAGATTTCCGAAACTTAAAAAACTGCCTCCAGAAATAGCAAAGTGTGCAAATAAGATTCTTAGCGAATACCTTAAAAGTTGGAGATCACAAAAGTTGGAGGAGATCACAGATGCAGTTTATGCCATGGGAAAGGGCAATAGTAAGATTACTGAATGCCAATGTAGGAGTCAAGGACATAGGAAGGAGATTGGACGGAGAAGGAAATAGAAGAGAGAGGAGGTTATGCAACCAGATTAAGGTACTAAGGCAGAGAATAGCGAGAGTGAATAATGAGCTCTATCGCAGAAAGACACAAAGAAAAGCAACGAGGAAAGAAGTGAAGATCTTACAAGAACTGAGGAAGTATGTAGAAGGAGGATCAGCAGGCACACAGGAGCTTGTGGAGGCCTCGGAGAAGTGGTTGGATGAGCTGAGGGTGAAGAAAGTGATATTGCTGAAAGCAGTGGAGAAGAGGAAGAAAAGAAAGAATAACGCAATGTTTGTAACAGATGAAGGGGCTTTCTACAAGAGAGTGAATAGTACAAAGGAATTTAAGGGCGAGCCCCCAGCAATGGAGAGATTCGTGGAATTTTGGGGAGGCATGTGGGAGGAGGAGAAGATTACTATTGAACAACCGTTGATGGAGAAAACCAAGGAGGATTTGAGAAAGAAGATCAGGGACGTACAGGATATCGAGATAAGTGAGGAAACCATTGGGAAAGTTATAAAGAGGAGGAAGAATTGGACTTTGCCTGGTATTGATGGAATCCAGAATTTATGGTGGAAGAAGTTTAGTGGAACCTGGAAGGCTTTAGAAAGAACAATGAAGAGCTGGAATGAAGATCCAGAGGGCATTCCGGAATGGGTGACTTTAGGCAGGAGAGTCCTTTTACCAAAGACTGAGGACTTATCATTTGAGAAGGAGTACAGACCAATAACGTGTCTAAATACTTCGTACAAGTTATTCACTGCTATGATAGGACGGTACATGAGAGATCATGCTCGACGGAACGAGATATGGGATGAAGGACAACTAGGAGCCTCAGAGGGACTGTTGGGTACGGTTGACCAACTGCTTATTGATAAGTGTATAATGGACGAGGTGAGAGAACACAAGAGGGACCTGGCAGTCGCGTTTTACGACTACAGGAAGGCGTACGATAAAGTTCACCATGACTGGATGGTGATGGTGTACGATTGGATGGGAGTACCTAAGCCGCTTATAAATGTGCAACGGAAATTGATGAGCAGTTGGAAGACACGGTTAGAGTTGAATGCTGGAAATCACAAGGTGCAGAGTAGATGGATTAGAATACGGTGTGGTTTTTTACAAGGGGACAATTTTTCGCCGGTAGGATTTTGTCTGACTGAGTTTCCAGTTACAATGCTACTGGAAGAAACAATTGGATATAGGATGGGACCCCCACGTGAAAGACTCACGAAGAGGACGCACAGTTTATTTATTGATGACCTGAAGACCTACCAGGAAAGCCATAAACAGATGGAAGCTGCTAACGAAATAATCGTGAAAGCTAGCGACGATACAGGGGCAGTGTACGGGGTGAAGAAATGTGCGGGGATAGTATTTAGAAGAGGTAAGATGACTAAAAGCGAAGGCTTGACTATATTGGAAGAAAGGGCAGAGGCGCTGGATCCAGAGAAGGATGACTTCTACAAATTCCTTGGAATAGAACAGGGGAAGCAGATAAACAAAGACAAAGTATTGCAGAGAATCAAGGAAGAAATACGAAAGAGGTTGGATAGCCTCGTAGAGTTTGAGCTGCATGATAAGAATCTCATGAGAACGATCAATTGCAGAGTCATCCCGGTTGCGGCATACGCCATGAATGTATGCCAGTTTACCCAAAAGGAGTTATATGATCTTGATATGCTGTTGAAGAATATTCTACGTAAGAGAGGTATGCTGGGCCGACAGGCAGGTGATGAGAGGCTTTACCTCAACAGACAGCATGGAGGGCGCGGCTTAAAGATGCCTGCAGCAGGTTTATAAGGAAACAAAGGTGCGAGTGGCAACGTACATGGTTTGTACCATGAGCCGCTGAATAAGGATTGCTTGGAAGAGAGAGTATAACAGCGAATACAAGAACTTAAAAAGGGAAGCAGAACAAGCGTTGCGTGAAGTTGGGGTGGAGGTTCAATTTAGGGAGGACGAAATCTGGAAAGACAGTGAGAAGATGGAGAAAGAATGGGCAGGATGCTGGGCGGAGCTGAAGAAAGGAATGCAGGACGGGTATACAGAGAAGTTGAAGAATGATTATAAGGCGAAGGGTATGCAGAGTCAAGTGTTAACAGAGCAGGAGAACGAGAGTCTTGTGTGGTTGAACACAAATATCACACCGCAGAAGACGGCTGGAATCATGGATTTGCTGGAACAGATGGTGGAGACTCGGAAATGGAAAGTGTTGCGTGGGATAGGAGGCGGGGACGGAAAATGTAGATTGTGCAAGAAGTTTGATGAAACCGTTCAACACTTGCTTGCAGGGTGTGAGATTCTAGCAGGAACCGAGTATCTCGTTAGGCACAACAATGCCTTGATGGTACTGGCTGTTAGCTGGGCCGTTGAGAGAGAACTTCTTCCTACCAATACGGCATGGTACACTGTTAGATGGGAGAATGGCCACGTTTTAAAGGGGAACGGGTTCAAGTTGAGTTGGGACTTCGAGAATAGGATGAGAAAGACCAGCTCTGCTCGCAGACCAGACTTGACATTAGAGGACGAGAAAGCGAGGAAGATCTGGTTAGTGGACATGTCATGCCCTTCAAGAGCAGAACATCAAGGAAGCGACGAGAACGAAGTTACAGAAGTATCAGCAGCTGGCATTCGAAACCAGAGAAAAGGGAAGAAGGTACACAGTGGAAGTAGTGCCGGTAATACTTGAATGCCTGGAAGGTGGTGTCGAAGATGCAACCAGAGCAGTGAGAAAGATTATTGGAGATGAGAACTGTGTGATTAGGATAATCACTACAATGCAGAGGACGGTGCTTTATGAGGGGGAAACAATGATTAGGAAAGTGCTTGGCGGAGTGGTACAGTCAGAGTAGTGAACGTGCAGTCAAAGCGCATCAGCCTTCGTGTGAACAACTATGGGAACACCTGTACCTCAGTTACCCCCAAACAATATTTGGTGGGAGGGAATAATGGCTAGAATATGAACTGGCTAATGGAAACATAATAGCCCCCCGAGGGCTACCACCTTGTCGTGGTGGAGGATCTTGCGCGTCTCAACGATCCTGAGAGCTAGGCTGGCATTAGCAAATGTTCCTGGTAGGGTCGCCTAAGCCAGACAGGTCAAAATGGAGACCAGACAAAGAGTAGCTCGGTGATTGTGTCACCTTATCATCACTAACTCACAAAAGTGATGAATAATGAGCAACAATAGAGATGAAAATAACGACGTGAATGAGGCCAGAAATGGTCTCTCGTCCGGCAGTGATGGTTTGAACGGACAGGCACCACTCGGTCGTCATCAAGTTACTGCCCGTAAAAAGTGGAACAATGCGTTATATCGAGTTGTAATGGAATGCTATTTTGAGAGTAAATCAGGAACCAGAGGGTACAGAAGGAGAATGTTGAATAGCTGGCAGAATAGAGGGATGTTTAGGATGTCTGAGCAAAATTTAGCTGATCAGGCAAGAGCAATTAGAAACAATAATTGGCTCTCCACTGTCGAGCTGGAGGAGATTAAGCGATGAGTGGATAGTGCGGCGGATGACGATAATAATGAGAATAGGATGAATAATGATGGAATGAATATGCAGCAAAATCAAGAACCTGTTTCTGAGTGTAGATCGGAGAGGGAAGACAACGAGGAAGGAGTCTACCAATTTCGAGCCCTGAATCTGGAAGAACTGTCAGAGGGACAGCAAGATATTCTGAATGATATCAAACTGGCTCTAGAAGAAGATGAGGCAGAACAACGAAGATCTTTGAAACATGTGGAGAGAAAGAAGCTCCGTGAGGTGGCTAAACAAGTGAATGATGTACTCGTGCACATTCAAACAGCTGATATAACCGAAACCAATGGGCTAGTGCGAACCGCAGCTATGGTTGTAACGCGGAGACTAGGTATAAAGAAAAGAAGTACTGAAGCAAGAAAAAACCCTTTTGGAAGAGAAGAATAAAGAACAAAATTGATGTGTTGAGGAGAGAGATAAGCAAGCTGGAGAGGAGAAAGAATAATAGGAATAAAGTTGGCAAGGGGCTGACACAGATTGAGAAGAAATACCTAGTGAGAAAGAAAGGGTTGAATGTTGTTATTGAGGAATTGAAGCAACGAGTGACAGCTAATGCTGCAAAAATTAAGAAGATATGAACAACGGATAAACCAGTACAGACAAAATCGCATGTTTCAGAATGACCAGAAGAAATTCTATCAAGAAATGGGCGGTGTAACCAGGGAGAGAGATATTACACCTGATCCCCTAGAGAGCTGCGATTTTTGGAGCAGTATCTGGGATAATCCTACTGAGCACAATCGAGAGGCAGAATGACTAGATGACGTTAGAAAAGAGCTTAGCCAATACACAGCCCAAGAGGATGTGATGATTTCTGTAGTAGATGTGAAACAGCAGTTGAAGAAAGTGTTGAATTGGAAAGAGCTTGGGCCGGATGGCGAGCAGGGATTTTGGCTAAAGAATTTTAAAGCACTCCATTGTCGCATTGCAGAACAACTTAATCTAATTCTGGAATCTTACTCCGTACCGCAATGGCTGAACCAAGGAAGAACGATTCTCTGTATGAAGGATCCGTCAATGGAAAATGCTGTGGAAAACTTCCAGCCCATAACATGTCTTCCATTTATGTGGGAATTACTCAGCGGAATGCTTTCGGAAAAAATGCACGACCATCTTGAGACGACACACTTACTTCCTGAGGAACAAAAAGGATGTCGGAAACGTTCAAGGGGGACTAAAGACCAACTCCTCATAGATAAAATGGTACTACGGAATTGTAAGCGTAGAAAAACAAATCTGGCGATGGCCTGGATTGACTATCCTAAGACTTACAACATGGTGCCTGATTCCTGGCTTCTGGAAACGCTGGAACGTACTGGAATAGCTACTAATATCCAGCAATTAGTACGAGAGAGCATGCAAGATTGGAAGACGGTGCTTACAGCAAATGGCCCAACTTTAATGGAAGTCAAAATTCAAAGAGGTATTTTCCAGGACGACAGTCTATCACCCCTGTTGTTTGTCATCTGCTTGATACCGCTGTCGATTGTCTTGCGAAGCTGCAAAGTAAGATACCAACTAGGAAAGGATGCTGGGTCCATTAACCATCTTTTATACATGGACGACCTAAAGATGTATGGAAAAGATGAGCGTGAAATTGACTCTCTAGTGAACACTGTCCGGATAGTCAGCAATGATTTCGGCATGGAGTTCTGCCTTAAGAAATGTGGTGTACTCGTTTTAAAGAGAGGAAAAGTTGGCAAGTCTGAAGGAATTGACCTCCCACAGGGGCGACAGATGAAAACGGTAGAGGATGATGGATACAAGTATCTCGGGGTCCTTGAATACGACGATCTGCTTCTCAACAAAACGAAGGAAGCGCTGACCAGTAAGTACTTCCACAGAGTGAAGGTTTTAAAATCTAAGTTAAATGGAAGGAACACCATACTTGCCTTGAACACATGGGCCGTGCCAGCGCTACGTTATGGTGCCGGGATAGTGAACTGGTCTAAAGCTGAGCTGAAGAACATGGACAGGAAGACAAGGAAACGGATGACAATCTATGGAATGCTACACCCTCAAACGAATGTTGACCGCTTGTACCTTCCAAGACAATGTGGTGGTTGTGGGCTGATTGGAGTTGAGGACTGCGTACGTGCTGAAGAGATAGGCCGGTCCAATTATGTCCTGAAAAGTGAGAAAGCACTGCTTGGGGTGGTGAGGAATGAGAGTTTCTCAAACTCGGAGGAAGATGAGACTGCCGAGCATTTCAAAGAAAGGAAGAGAAGAAAAAGACAAGAGGACTAGAAGGCTAACACATTACATGGTCAGATCTTACGTCAAACTGAAGATGTCAGGGATGGGGCATCGTGGGACTGGATGATGAGAGGAGACTTGAAAAAGGAGACCGAGAGGTCTGATCACAGCGGCCCAAAATCAAGCGTTGAGAACTGATGTGTTTAAAGCAAAAATCGACATACAGCAGCTATCTCCTTTATGTAGAATGTGTGGTGTGAAAGACGAGACGGTGGGCCACTTGTTGTGTGAATGTATTAAGATGGCACAGATTCAATATAAACATTGACATGACAACGTTGCCAGGATTGTGCACTGGGCAATCGCAAAACAGCGTGGACTTGATGTAAAAGAGAAATGGTACGAACACAAGCCGGAACCAGTCATTGAAAATGCTACAATAAAAATGCTGTAGGACTCTACCATCCAAACGGATCGTGAAATTGAAGCTCGGAGACCGGACATTGTACTGGTAAACAGGTAAGAGAATGAGTGCATAGTAATCGACATTGCTGTGCCTGCAGATGCTAATATTGCAGCAAAAGAAAAAGAGAAGATCCAAAAGTACCAGGACCTTAGAAAAGAGAGTGCACGTCTATGGGACATCAAAACGTGTGTGGTTCCAATGGTGGTTGGTTCACTAGGTATGGTTACCAAGAACCTTGCCAAGTACCTCGGGAAGATTGGAGTTCCAACAAAGATCAAACTCCCGCAGAAAGCAATACTACTCGGGTCTGCAAGGATTCTGCGAAATGTGCTTGAGGCCTAAGGCTGTGAGATACAGCTTGCCCTCAGCGTACTAACATGTGACCAGGACTACTACCTTGGTGTGGTGGGGAGGCTTGCGTACCTTAATGATCCTGAGAACTATACTGGCGGGAGCTTAGGCTCCTGGTAGGGACACCCTTGCCAGGCAGGTCAAAGGAGAGAGGTCAGACAAAATGTAGTACGGTGGTGGTGTAACCTAAAACTCACTAACCTCTAATGAGTGAAAAATGACAAAAAGTAATATACCGAATAACGGCGTAAATGAAACTGGAACTTCATGTGAAGGTGTCTCGCCCGGCAGGTGCCAAGTGGAGCAGCAGCGCTGGCTCGGTCGTCATCATGCTACTGCTGCAAATACTAGATTGAAATAGTCTAAGGATGTCAATGTTATAGTTATGGAACGCTTCTTCCTATGCAGACCTTTTACAGATGATGGAATACCAATTCGAGGGTATCGCCAAAGGATGTACAGGATGTGGCAAGAAAGAGGATTGTTCTCTATAACGGAACAGCGACTAGCTGACCAGGCGAGAGCAATTAGAAGAAATGAGTGGTTAACAAAAGTAGAGCTGGAAGAAATAAAGAGACGTGTACTACATGAAGAGACGGGTAGAGAGATACAAAATCCAGAACAAGAATTGAGTGGGCAGCCAGACATTGAAGAAGAGCATATAAGAATAAATAGAGATGTTACAGAGGAAGAACAGAACGTCGGAGCAGAGAGACTTGTAACTGATGAGATTGAACAAGCCACAGAAGAGGAGAAAAACATAGTTCACAAGATTATAGAACTGATGAACGAGCAAGATGATAGAAGTTGCAATTTAAAGAAAGATGATAGGATGAAAGTTTTAAAAGAAACAAAAAGGGCAAATAAGGTAATGAAGTACATCAAAACAAGCAATATCACAGAAACAGATTCCTTAAAGCTGTCGGCTTATATGTGGCAGAAAGATTAGGGATTGGGAATGAAAAAAGAGGAAAGAGGAATGGAGAACCATAGTGGAAGAGAAGGATCGAAAGAGTCATCAAAAGAATAAGAAAAGACATTGGAGTATTAGAACGAAGAAAAAGGGGAGAACTAAGAAGAGAAGAGAAGTATCAAATGCTGCAGAGAAGATATAAGATCAAAAGTAAAGGTGTGACCATTGTGCTGCAAGAGCTAAAGCAAAGGGTCATTGCAAAGAAAGCAAAGGTAAATAGATACAAACAAAGAATAAAGCAATACCGGCAGAATAGAATGTTCAATGTGGATCAGAAAATGGTTTATCAAGAATTGAGCGGAGCTAGCAGACAGAAGATTGTACCTGACATTGAAGAAAGCAAGAAATTTTGGGGAAGTATGTGGGACAACAAAAAGAAACATAATGACAGGGCAGAATGGTTACAAGAATTAAAAGAGGATATAGACCATACTAGACAAGAAGACCTACATATTAACCAAACTAAGGCTAAGATGCAGTGCAGAAAGGTGCCTAATTGGAAAGCGCCCGGGCCAGATGGGGTGCAGGGGTTTTGGTTTAAGAAATTAACAGCTTGCCATCAGAGAATAGCAGAGCAACTGGAGGGGATATTAAATGAAGGTGGAGAACTTCCGGAATGGATGACATTTGGCAGAACAGTGCTTTGTGTAAAAGACCCCGCAAAAGGCAACTCTGTTGACAATTTTAGACCTATATCGTGTCTTCCAGTGATGTGGAAACTTGTGACTGGTATTATTGCAGAAAGTATGTACGATTTTCTAGATTCCAACAAAGTTCTACCAAACGCACAGAAAGGCTGCAAAAGACAATGCAGAGGAACTAAAGACCAATTGCTCATTGATAAGTTGGTGCTTAAGGACTGCATAAAAAGACACACTAACCTAGCAATGGCATGGGTAGATTATCAAAAAGCGTACGACATGGTACCACATTCATGGATTGAGGAATGTTTGAAAATGTTTGGAATTGCCAAAAACGTAGAACAGTTTGCATGTAATAGCATGACGAAATGGAAAACAAAATTGTCAGCTTGTGGAGAGAGTGTAGGAGAAGTAAATATCAGGAGAGGTATATTTCAGGGAGATAGTTTGTCATCGCTGTTGTTCGTGCTTTGTGTGGCGCCCCTTAGCCTTATTTTAAGGAAAGTGAAGGCAGGATATGAATTCAAGGGCCGAAAGAAAAAGATCAATCATTTGTTGTATATGGATGACCTCAAATTATATGGTAAGAGCAAGGCACAGATCGACTCCCTTGTGAAGACGGTCCATCTATTCAGGAAGGATAACGGCATGGAATTTGGAATTAAGAAGTGCGGGGTATTAATTCTAAAGAAGGGAAAGATTGCCGAGAATGACGGAGTGGTATTGCCGAACGGAGAAGTAATGAAAGTGATTGAACAAGAGGGATATAAATACCTGAGTATCTTGGAGATAGATAGATTAATGGAAGAAGAAATGAGATCAAAGTTTAAAAAGGAGTATGTACGGAGGTTGAGGTTGGTCATGAAGTCGAAATTTAAACGGCAGAAACAAAATGCAAGCGGTGAACACGTGGGCAGTCGCATTACTTAGGTATGGTGTAGGAATCGTTACCTGGAACGATCAAGAAATAAAGAGCTTAGATAGAAAAACGAGAAAAATATTGACCATGTACGGAGCTTTTCACCCTAAGAGTGATGTAGACAACTTATATTTGCCAAAAAAAAAGGTGGTAGAGGATTGATAAGCTGTGAGTCAAGTACTAGATCAGAAGAGAACGGTGTTGGATGGTACATCAAAAATGTAGTAGAACCTTTATTGCTTGAAGTAAGAGAAAGAGAAGTTATCACGACTGAAGATAGAATGCCAAAGCAATAGTATAAGAAGAGAGAAGTCGAAGAAAGAGAACAAAGATGGATAGGTAAGAGAATGTATGGACAGTTCA
This sequence comes from Heliopora coerulea, assembly GCA_030142905.1. NCBI lineage: Eukaryota > Metazoa > Cnidaria > Anthozoa > Scleralcyonacea > Helioporidae > Heliopora > Heliopora coerulea. The sequence continues at coordinate 161,062 of JASJOG010000324.1, forward strand.
ACAGGGAGAAAAGTGAAGACATAGACAAGGAAAAGATGTGGAGGTGGCTACAAAAGAGTGATTTGAAACCAGAAACGGAAACCCTAATATGTACAGCTCAAGAACAGGCGATAAGAACTAACTATATCAAGTTCAAAATTGGTAAATCTGTAGGCTCACCGCGATGCAGACTTTGCGGGGAAAAAGGAGAAAGTGTGGGACATCTGGTAAGCGAATGCACAAAACTTGCACAACGAGAGTACAAAAGTCGACATGATAATGTAGCAAGAATTATACATTGGAAAATATGTGAAAAACACGATCTAGAAAGAGCGAGCAAGTGGTACGAACATGACCCCCGGGGAGTTGTAGAGTCGGATAAAGTAAAAGTTCTTTGGGATTTTATGATCCAGTGCGACCATCAGATAGAATACCGAAAGCCAGATATAGTAGTAGTAGACAAAGCAGAAAAAAATGTGCAATAGTTCACGTAGCCATACCAGGAGACAACAGAATTGGTGAGAAAGAAACAGAAAAGATAGAAAAGTATCAAGCATTGAAACGAGAGATTAAGAACCTGTGATCAATGAGAAAGGTAGAAGTAATTCCAGTTGTCGTTGGAGCCTTGGACTGTGTAAGCAGAAAGTTTGAACAATGGATTGAGAGGATAGGAATAACAGTGAACTTGAGGATATCCAGAAAACGACACTTCTTGGAACAGCAAGAATTTTAAGAAGAGTGCTAGAAAACTAGTAGTAACAGTGTCACCTTAGTCTACTGGTTGTTGACAGCTGGCACCGATGAATACCGCATCCACAGCAAAACCGTGCGGAGAAGAAAATAATAAGGGTAAGCAGGATGTTTATCTGAAACTAATGATTCCGAACGACCAGGGCTCATACCCTGTGTCTAGTTGGAGTAAGTGGATGATAAGTGTCCCAAGGATGATAAGTTAGCCAACACAAGCGTGTCGTCAACAAAACGAGGGTAAAACTTTACGGTGTCAGAGGAAATGAGAGGTCGGATTGCTTCTTCTTCGAGAGTTGTCATAATGATGTCTGCCAGAGTAGGTCCCAAGGGAGAACCCATGTATACTCCATCAATTTGTTGAAAAAGTTCACGATTTAGAGAGAATGGCATTTTCGTGCAGGAGTAAATCAGAAGGTTTTTTGAGGTTCGTTTGCTTAGTGGAGTTGTGATTCGGTGTTTTTGTATACTCTGTCAAAGATAATGTTGACCGTTTTCCATAGTGGTATGTTTGTGAACAGCAAAGTTATATCGAAGGAAACAAACTTGAAACCTTGCGCGAGTCGAGGAATCTTATGTATTCTGTGAACAGCGTCAAAACTATCTCATAGCTTGAATTCAATGAGGGCGAGTGGATTCGGTAGCTTTGAGAGGTATTTAACGACAGGTTGATAAGCTGTGCCAGTGGTGTCAATAATTGGGTGAAAAGGCGGAAAACTGTCAACGCATTTGTGTATTTTAGGTAGACCATATGCGCGGACAGGATTTGTTGATGGTGGCTTGATTTTTTACAGAATTTCATAATCAATTTCTCCTTGTTTGTGGATCATTCGTTGGTAATTATGGAGGAAAGAAAGTTGAGTGAAGAATGGGTCAGTTTATGGATTTTTAAGTTTCTTTCGATCTGCGAATAGAGAGGTCATGCATGTTACTTAGTCCGTCAGTTTCATCAGAACGATTCCATTTCCTTTGTCTGGTGTGGGGATTAAAATTTAATTAGCTTTAACAACACAAAATTAAGAACTATGTTAAAGTCTTAGTCTGTAATTATGCATGGAGACGTGACTCACTTTGCTGCGAATGGCCTACCAACGGCAAATGTTCATCGTTTCCTGACGTAGTGGCAACATTTCTTTCTTCATCATTCTAAAGTTAAAATTTAGACACATAATCGGCCAATGGAAGTGATAAGCGTTATGCGTAAACATGAAAGCAAATGCTGGTCATGTGATCACGAATGGTGTAATCTGTTGAAAACACAAGTTTTCTAGAATGTCCATATACGTGAACCCATGTAATACCAAGTTGTAAGTTTCGGCTTAGGGTGCATTCTTTTGACCTTATTCCCACAATTTTTATTCCAGAATATGAATAAATGATTAAACGGAATAGCAAACAACAAAAAATAGATGCCATAAAAATTCCAGCGACTGTTCACCTTGGAATAACCGCTGAAACCAAATAGTTTTGGTAGTTTCTAATCCTGAGGTAGCCTGCTTGCACCTCAAATATTAGTGATATTATCTCATCTTTTGGCTAACCTCGCCTTAATCCTGATGTTTAGAAGCTGCTGCAGAAAGACTGTTTGACAGTTGAAGAACATTTTTTTTACTAAACTTGGTCACTTTTTGAACTATGTTTTGCCAAACTATAATAAACTTCTTAACCTTTGCTCTGTTATTCTCTAAAAGAAAGTGATCTCATTGAAAATGATGAAATTTAAAGGTAACAACCTTAGAGTGAGGGCCCACTTTCGGATAAGTGCCCACTCTCAAAGTCCTACAGTTAAGTAGACCATTCCAGTACGAATGCACACGAAAATGGCCACGAAACAATGAATTCAAGTCGAGGGTTGAGCAGATGGAGTAAAGGTTTCAAAATATCTACGCAAACCTCGACGTTAAGCCATTGTCCATGGGCACTGGAGAAAATGGACAAAACGTTTAATGAGAAGTAGTGTTTATGAATTTCGGAAACAGGAATGAGCTGGACAACTGTAGATCCTCAAAATAATACAAAGACCTGTCAAGTTCCACCCCTTACAAGAAATGTCCTCGTTACGGTACTGAACAATGAACATCATTGTTCTTTCTCCCGGATTTATGTGCTCGACCAGCGGTCAGAGTTCTCAACAATAAGCCCCTGGGTATAATATTCTTTTCTTTCGTAATATTATATTTTTTTTCCGTAAGACTAGAAAATTCTTTTCGAATGAAGGTCAGTCATTGGAATTGGAATGTGCTGATGTTAATTCATTTTTCAAAAACGTTGTCGGTCTGTGAGCATGCCAAATCAAAAAGAAAAAAAATTATCAAATCAAATTCAGCGTTAATTCAAATTATCTCAACCGTTCATCTGGCCATTCCACTACCCCGAGTAGAATAGCCAATCAATATTCTGTCCATTCCTATACAGGGTACCAAAAGTACGTCACAACCGGAATAGTCAGATATGATAATAATAATAATAATGATGATGATGATGATAATGATAATGATAATGATAAAAATAAGATTCAGACTTAACCCTTGCAGTGGTGCACCTGAGCTGACTTTAACTGGTTGGAAGTGCAACTGAGTACTGTTGAGGTCAAACTGGATATACACATCAGGAGTACTTTCAGGGACTTTGGAGGGCTGTACATCCCTTACTCCTTCCTGACTGGATAAGTTGGGCGAGTAAGGGCTGTCTCTGTGGGTGTTGTTTAAAATCCATTTTAATGGTAGAATTTCCTTTCCCCACAGGTTCCCTGAAATGTGCGATGTCTTTTTCGTCCTAACCTGGCAGGATGCTGGGTGCCCATAACAGGCGAAGACCCCTTCCACTGTCCTTGGTTGGATGGTGTGCGAGGTATGGTAATAATAACCGGAATTCTGGTATAGTCCCAAACAAACACGAGTTCAGATTTCTTCGTTGGGACTTCAAGTTTATTTAATTAACCGATCGGACAAACAAATTTGAATTTTGCGTGGTGATAGATAATTCAAAGTTTGTACGATTCAACATACGTTCGTTCAGTTTTAAGTTTTCGTCTTGTTCATTTACTTGTTATCATTTAACTGGACGACAGATTACTCGCACCTGTTTCACTGACGATGTTTTGCACTTCTCTAAACATCGTATACGCACTGTAGCAAAACAATATATTCCGTAATGGTTTCCACCTTCACAGGGCTTCAGTAAAAAGTTCTTGAGGTTTTTTGTCAGATCCATTCCTTCGTCAACAATGTTACATGTTCTGATAATTTCATCAGGAAAAAATCTAAATTCAGAAAAAGCTCACAAATCAATCTTCCGTATAAGAAGTTTTAAGTTTAATTTAGTTAAACAAATTATTTCCTTCATAGGTAACCACTTCAATGGTTGTACCCTTATATTTTGTAGTTAGCTGACATAGCACATCTCCTTATGCAAAGATTTTATATACCTTAATACCTTGGTAATATGGCATGGAACCACACAAGACATGACCAACTTACCTAATTACGTTATTAGGAAGAGACAAATGTTGCTCTTCATTTAACGGCACACAAAAATAAACCTCATCATCAGATTTAAGGCGTCTTTGAAATACTTCTCCTTCAAAGCCCCACTTTCTTTTCACTTCCTCAAACGCGTTTCTAGGAGCCAAAACAGTCGAAAGTGTGTTCGGACTTTCTTTTGTATTGAGCACTGCCAAAACAATTGCTGTGTGAGCTGTCGGTGATGAAAGTGCAGAATTACTTGGTTCGATATTTCCGACAATTGCTTGTTTAATCTTTTTTACGATCCAGGCCATTCTAAAAATATACCAACAATCACTACCTTTAATAGCTTATATGAAGATCTTTCAGCTTCCCCATTTGATAAGCAAAAATGAAAAAAAAAGTATACAGTATCACGTCAATTTTCCGAAAGGCACGGACAGTGAAATAAAATAGAAAAACTAGTTCTCCAAGGTTTCAAATTAGGCGGTGGAATGGTTGGGTTTGTAGCTGAATTCGTAGATAATTGGACAATACCTCATCGATTGTTGAGGATCAAATGGTCTCGTAGTCTATTTTAACGAGTGTCGGGTGAAAATGTCATAGATTATGAGTTGGGCTGTCTTATAGCTCAAGCGGTAGTGTTGTGGGTTGGATGATCTTGTAATTCCGTTGATAGAGTGTTAGACTGGAGTATCAAAGTTATGGGTTGGATGGTCTTGTAGTTCAATTGGTGGAATGTTAGAATACAGTTTCAAAGTATGTTGGTTGGTTAATCTTATAATTCAGTTGATGAAGTTTTGAACTACAGATAAAATGTATTGGAATGCGTGATGTTAGCCTAAATGAAGTGTGAAATAAGAGAAGAGATTGTGGATTAAATCTTAATTTCTTGCAGGATATTGCTCAAAAATAGGGAAAAAATTTACGAATAAATGCATGTACCTAATTTTGTTCACTTACATGGAAAAATGGTACACTGAAAATGCTATTTTTAATCTCTTCTTTTGTATGCGTTCTACCACTGCATTCACATCATCTTTTGTACTTCCCCATTTGTCTGTATTGTGGGAATCCTTGTGGCTGCGTAGCAGAACCCCATATTTTGAGGAAAAGGGAAACTTACTTCCAACGGGGAAAAACTCGTCATTCATATCTGCTACGTCTTCATGGCAGTAAACAAGCTCTACGTTAACGAGTTTCAAAAAAGGTTTCTTTTGCCCAGAAACCTTGATAACTGGAAAGCACACCAAATCCTTATTAAGCCACGTATTCATATCCAGGACCTCATCAGCTGGAAATAACTGAAATGAACAGAATCAAAGAAAATGATTTACCAAACTTACAAATATTGCGTTCAAATATTCCATAAACGAACCTTTGGAACACCTTGCCTATACACCACCAGTTGTATTATTGGTAAACTGTATTTAGAATGTTCAGAATATAGTTTAGTATGCGTTAGCTGCAGTTATTTCTATATTTATGTAAATGAGTTCTGATTCACGGGACTTCCAGCTACTTCTGGGGAATAGGGCTGTTCTGAGTTGAGAACTGTGTCTTAGTAAATTTCTCATCACTCTACCCTTAAATAATTCCGATACATTCTGTCATTTACGATGACAACGAATGCAAATACTGTAAAAAGCAAGGAAAATATCAAAAGTAATCTATGAGTGACACTTTAGCAACGGTCTATCCCTAGCTTTGTCCTGATAATTATGGCAAGCGTTGAATTGGTATATTGAAGGAAGTAGAAGTTGTTCCAATGCTTCATCATATAGATACCGTCTCATCATAGCCTGCTGCTATCTGTCTTTATAGCTCAGTAAGTACAGTATTTAACTAGTACATAGAAGGAACAAGAACAGTAATTCCAATGTACCATCATGGTCTGCTCCTTATCAGTTCTTATAGTTCAGTCAATAGAGTATCAAAACGTTTATACTTAGAAAATTCCATAACGCCATCACTTAAACACTATCTTGCTAGGGCCTACTCTTATATTTTCCCTTATACTTCAGTAGGTAGACCATTTGAATTTAAGGCCACTATTGCGTACTGACTGCGAAAAATGTAATTATTCCATATCATTGACGTCATACAAGGTGATTTAATGTTTGATAAAACGCACGCGTAACTTGGTGTCAACATTACTGCACTCTTTCCACGATCTACTCCCGGCTTGTCCTTGTTGCTCAACTGCAGGAGCGTCGGATATGCTTTTATTTATGCAACAAATAGAAAGTTGCTCAATTGTCTCAATATGGGTGATGGAAAAGTGAATGACGTCATTTCAACAGGAAAAGATGCCAAATTAGATACATAAGATGTAACTGAGATTCACAGTACAGAGACACAAAAGCTATTCTCCATTTGGTATGTAAAATAACCACGCTTTTCTTTTTTTTTGAATTTTGTGACATCACCCATGTTCCTGTACTCCACTGCATAACAAAAATAACGTCAGCTGTGCTCAGTGGCGAAGCTGACCATAAATGACTGGTCATGCTATTGTAACTTCAGAGTCAATGTGAGTGCCGAAGGTTTGAGACCCCTATAGGGGGGTCCGGGGGCATGCTCCCCCTGAAAGTTTTGAAATCTGGAGTCTCGGAAATGCCATTTCCTGCATTTTGAGGATAGTTTTTAAGATATCTGAGCATCACGAAATGTTGTTTAAAGCAAGCAAAGTACACCATATTTTGGGCTGTTTTGTCGTATGTCAGAGCCTATTGCCACGCTTATGGAGCACTGACAAAGCTGCGAGTGAATCCAACATTGGTAGCCATGAGCAAGTCTAGCCCAACGTTACTGTTTAACTAAACATAGAAGTGGAGACTTACTGTAAGTGTAAAATATTTACCATGATTATGCTTGAAAAATGCTTAAGCGAATTGGTCTTCAATGCTTTTTTACTCTGAGTTCACCTCAAGTCTTCATTCATGGATTTGTTTTTTTGCGTTCAGTTGCACTGTGAATGGTTTTTCTTTCTTTTGTAAAGATTTTTCACTGAATTCATCACCTCATACATGCAGATGTTCAAACGGCAGGCAGCACATTCTTAACCAGCAATAAGTCATCACAGTAATGAATAGCTTGAAAATGCCATGGAGAAACAGAATCACTGAATGAATATTTCTGACTCTTCATACAGCAACTTGTCTATTTAATCAGCAAAAAGGTCATCATATAATAGTGAACCACATCAATAATAATCTGTCTGAATGTATAAATATCATAATATTCTAGATGATACAGAAAGTCTTTCACAAACTTGATAATGCCATGGTGAAACTGGCAATTCATACAGCAACTTGTCTATTTAATCAGCAAAATATTCATGATAATGTACTACATTAAAAATGATCTGATTGAATGCATAAATGTCGTAATATTGCAGATGATACAGGAAGTTCTTCACAAACTTGAAAATGCCACGGTGAAACTGACACTTCATACAGCAACTTCTCTATTTATTCAGCAAACATCATCATACAATAATAAACCTCATCAAAAATTAATGATCTGCCTGAATGCATAAATGTCATAATATCCCAGATGATACAGAAAGTCCTTCACAAACTTGAAATGCCATGGGGAAACTGACACTTTATACAACAAGATGTTGTGAAACTCCAGGTCGAAAAAGTAAGCAAGGCCTGCGAAAGAGACGCTTCTTGTCTTCACTAGCACATAGCCAATCCTTCTTCGTATACCAAACCTCTTGGAACATCACGTCCCTCGTATTGATCGTGAGCTTCGTCATAGGTCTTCGACCAACGATAACTTTCTGCTCGCTCACATTTCTTACAGAAAAAGACCTCCTCAGAAGCTGAGGTATAACGTCGCGGTCGTTCCGAAGATGCGCATGGTTGACTTTGATCTATATTCGCCTTTATTCGCTATTTGATCGCTATTAATATTGCTACTGAATTTTAAATAACAGGAGTCGGGCTGTTGGAAATCAGCATGACCTGAAGCCCAAAACTGGCAAGGTACGCATGCGCAAGGAATAATTTAGCCAATCCAATGACGCACAAATTTCGGCTAGGTCCTGCTATCTGAGATAAGCATGACTTGCCACAGATCACCAATGCATGTAACTCACCGCATAATTCACTAACGCCGCATTCGATTTTTTAAAAAAAAATTTCAAAGCAAACTTCCATTTTCAATCATGTAAAAAATTCTTAACTCTGGAATATTTTTGGTCATGCTCAGTATGACCAGCATGACCGCTAGCTTAGCCACTGCCTGTGCTCTGTACTCCAGGAGAAAATATAGTTCGTCCAATAGGAGCGTGCTGGAGGTGTGTGTCATTTTACAAACTTGTTCTGAAAACCCATTATTGATTGATAAGGCAAACCCAAAGAAACTAATGCTTAATATACAGAACTGATTATAATGTCAGCTCACTATCACATTTACAGATAATGCTGCTAAACCCATAATTGGAATTCATAACCAACATGCCTTTTTCAGGCAATTTTCCAGACAGATAACTTTCAGTTTTATGGTGTACGAATCATAGTTTAAGAAGTAATTTACAAAGTTCTGGTCCATTCTTTTTAAAGATAAAACGACGCTCGGCTTCGGCTTGCCCCTGTATATCTCATAGTACATGGAAGCATGATACGTGTTTTCTATCTCTGAATTCATAACCAGGACATTTTACTGCAACAATTGTTAATTTCCACTTATAATTAATATTTTCAGGACCTGAAAAACCTTCTATTACTTGTATAAAAAGTGGATAAAAACTTTAATAATAACTGGTGTTTTATTTATACTTAAAAATTTCGATACTTTTTAAAGGTCTTGCCGACGTACCTGAACACTCAAACGGCATTTTTTCTCCACAACACCAGCTGGAAAACTTATTTTCAGTTCACTCTCTTTTCCGTAAGATTTACAGTACACACAAGCTTCCATCGGTTGTACCTCGATATCGTCAGATCTGATCCTGGTAGCTACAACCAATGTAGCAGTTTCTACTATAGTGGCTTTTGCCATTGGCAAATGATTGGTCATTTCACTGAAATCTGACAGCATTTCCTCTGGAAGATCTGATGTCAAAAAGCAAACATTATTTATTTTCTTGGATTTCGGTAGCCAACAACTGCTTAATTTTGCCTAATACAATTTCAGAATCATCCTCAGGGTAACATGAAGAGAATATTTCATGAATTAACCATTAATGAAATTTTCTCTTCATGTTGCGTAATACAACCTGACTACCAAACAGACTATTTCCAATGCATTACCTTCGGGTTTACTAAGTCGTTCCGTAGTTAAATCTTCACTGTCTGTCTTCAGTCTCTGAATAGTTAGGTCATAGTAGTCGGCATTGGCGCCATCTTCAGCGGCTGAATGGGAGAGAAGAACTGTGACTGGTTTGTCAAAGGACACGCCCTCAGGTTCCATCTTCATAATCTTGCTACAGAATGCTTCTCCATTTCTTGGCTTAACCAGGCTGCCTTTGTATCTTACGCGACTGCATTTCAAGATTACTGGGTTCGAAACTGCTTGAGTGGGAAACTGGAGATAAGCACTGGCAGCAGGAAAGACAATACTTTTAGACTGTTCACCAATGGTAAAACTAACAAAGAGAAATTACCAATAATTTGTCAGTAAAGGCAAATCAAACAATGATACAAATAAAACATTCACCAAATAGTTTGAATCCGGGTTTTCCAGATGATGTATTTCGCACATCCAGATTATTATTTTGGTTTATGTCTGGCGTTTTGGGTTTCTTGTACGGAGACAATTTTCAGGGACGTTAATAATGGCAGTTGAAAAACTGATGGTGACAGAAATGCCATCATTATTACTGAAAATGGTCTCCGTACAGGAAACCGAAACGTCACATTTAAACAAAAACAACAATCTGGACGAGCGAAATACATCTTTACCGACACCTAACCCCCCAGAAGAAAAATAGATAAAATTGTCTGGACAACTAACATTTTCAACACTTTGCTTGTTACATGACTGATATCCTAGTGATTTATAAGACGATCTTTTCAAAATACACCTATGCTTTAAGTTTTCCAAAATATTGACTTGTTTATGTTTTCGATTTTGACAATTGTAGCAATCGACTCGTGAAGTAGGTGGTGTAGCATTGCAAAATAAGAATTATCAGGAACGTTCAACGCGGTCTGAGACCACAAATCGCCGAAATCCTTGCAACTCGATAGTTACAGAGTCTTACTGGACACCATGAGGCTACAGGTGTTACATTTTTATAACTTTGACTCACCTTCTAACTTTTTACATGCATAATAAGTATTTTAAAATTGTTCTTTTTATTTATTTAATTTTTCAATTTTTTATCACGTAAGATATGTGTAAACTCGGACACTAGTTGAACAAAAAAAATTAGTCAAGATAGACAACAGTATCAACGCTCGTTTTGAGTTGCATGATAGATAGGAAAAGCAGAAAACATTATCTGGGCTGTCCAAACCAAGAAACACACCAAAAAATGTCAATGACTACAGTTTCAAAATAACTGCTACGACAACTTCAATAACAACAAAAACAGAGGCAAGTGCAAAAGAATTGCAGTTATTTACAGATAATCATAGTCATAATTTTAACCATAATGGCAAGAGAAAAACGAAAAAAAATGAAATCATTAATAGTGAGTAAATAAACAAACAAATGAACAAACAAACAAACGAACAAGCAAGCGCACAGTTAAATAAATGAACAGAGAAATCAAAGAACGGATGCTCACTTAATTTCATGCGGATTAGTTCGAGTCTGGATCACTTCCACAGTTCCTATGAAGGGATAAAAACATCATGAAAAGTTAACCAAACAGGAGTTCGGTTTCTGTCACATCCTTCCTCAGTGGCAGTGCAGAGGAAAAGTACAAATTCGTATGCTGTAGGAAAAAATCCCGGAAAATGTCATAAGCTCGTTAAGCTGTGATATAGGCTTCTAATATAACTGAATAAATATGAGAGAGTAAACTCGGATTTCGAATAAGACTTCTGAAACTAGTTCAATTCACTGGCCAAACCGAAAAAGTGGCACAGAGAAGTCAGTCAAAATATAAGGTTCCTGAAATTACATCATGTGAGAAGAAAAACTGAATATATGCACTGCAGTGTTCTGAGCAGGGACATAAGGTATTTTATAGTACTTAAAGTGACAAAGCCCACAAAATATATGTTGAACAATCAAGCAATGTAAGATTTGTGACCATTAATACCACTTCAAGTAACAAGCCAAAATGAACGTACTTAAAACAATAAATTCGGGTGAGATAGAAATTATTACACACTACTTCTATTGGCAAGCCCAGCTAAGTGTACCTTGAAAAGTGAAGAGGAACGAGAAATTAGACGTTTGATACTACCCCGAACGGCAAAGTAAGATTGGCTAACCAGAGATAAATACTCAGCTTATCGCTGTTGATAACTGAACTGGTGACATTAGGTTTCTTATTTGTCGCTCTATTACAAACTCCCCTGATATGGTCTCGTAGCTCGACGGCAACGGCATTAGATTATACACGTAAAAATGCAACAAGCAGTGTGTAATTCTTGCAACTTCACATCAGGCACGTTTATGGTTTAATAGTTGTATTAAACTACGAAAACCAACTTCCTGACACACTTCTCGCATATTACACGTGTAAGCCTTGATCTTACTAAAAGCTATAACAGCCTGTTAAGGTTACTATGTTCAAATCTGGTTTCAGACGGTTTTGGGATAAAAAGAATTAAAAATACTGCGCTAATACTTTTGAATAGTAAGGATCAGAGTCTCCTCATAGAAGTTGGGGACATATACATTTAATAATTAAATCAATCAAATCAATCAAATCAAGTCTAAACATTGCTAACAATTATGTATTAATTCCCAAGTTTAAAAAAGTAAATATATTTATAAGAAATACAAATAAAAAGATGATATAATGAAAAACGAAAAATAAATGAAAGCAACTTGGATAACAATAATATATATATATATATATATATATATATATATATATATATATATATACAATTGTAATAACGATTTATATCGATGTTTCGAACAGTGCTCAATATCCCAGAAGATAGAACGAAACAGATGTGTGAGATAACTAAAGAGTGTTCGTTGTTGCTCAGGAGTTTCACGTCCGTGGACGAGCTTCATACAACTGAAAGAAAATTCGAAGTAGCTGTGTATTTATAAGGTTGCTTACGTAATGTCAGTGGAATGCAGTTAACAAATCTTTTCGAAATGCCGTCACCGAAACAGACACCTCCTACGCAACATGAAACCCACCACTGCATCACAATGACGTCAACATCGCATTCGCCTACATTACGTAAACAACCTTATTAATGAACAGACGCTTCGAATTTTCTTTCAGTTGTCTGGAGAATATATATATATATATATATATATCTTTCCTCCATCCTGCTCGTCAGCACTGCACTGATGAGGCCCAATAGGCCGAAACGGTCCCGTCTGCATTTATATACATATACATATATATATATATATATATAAAAAATTCATTAAGAATTCATGAGTAAAATACAAAAAAAATCATAACTGTGTCGTGTCTTTATATGTAATAAAGACATGTGCCTTTATATGTGAAGAAGTTCATCTTTTTCGGGTTACAAAAGATAAATTTCCAAACTTTCTTCGCGAATTAGCGTATTAGGAGGTCCATTTTAGAAGCCATCTAAAAAACTCGCAGTACGTGCTTTATCGGATCTAAAACACTCGGTTATAGCTTTGTGTTTAAAATAATGTTTTATATCCGATAAAGCACGTACTGCGAGTATTTTTAAACGGCTTAAAAAACGAAACGTTTTATACGCTAATTCCTTACGTAACCTTGGCAATTTCTGTTTTCTAAGGCGAAAAATATTGAGGAAAATTTGAAGTGAAATTCAAGATAAAGTCACACGTGTCTTTGTCACATATAAAGACACGACACGGTAGTGATTTTCTTTATCTTGAATGATTACAGCTCAGAGCATTAGGATAAATTAGTCAAGCTGAACTTACTTCTTGTGAATTATCTGGCTCTAAATTCTGGCTCTAAATCTGGCTCTAAATTCTGCATGTCATTCCTATATTTAGTTTTTCTTTTATCTTTATTTTTACCATAAGTTTTCTTTTTTATGTAATGTGTACTTTTAGGGTGACGTGCCTTGTTTGGGCCTTGGGCTTGTTGCGAATCTCCCCTTACTGCATATTGTCTTATTTACATGTGTATTTATTTTTACTTCCTGAAGATTTTCGTTCACAATATCTTCTTTCAAGCTCTTATTTAGTTTGAGAATAATTTAAGAATTCAGTTAAAACGATTAGGCAGGGTTAACTCTTAGCAAGCGGGATCAGTCTACTACTGTTTTACTCTAGACCATTCAACTTGTCAAGAGGAGAGATCCTGCCAATCGACGGAAACTGGAATGGTGAAAGGAACGATTACTTTAAAACACGCAACCATGGTTTTAACCGCCTAACTTCCATAGGAGTAACCATGCACAGTAAAACACGGACTTCTTAGGTTGCGAATGTTTTTGTAGATAATTATGATTAGCTTGTGATTTTACTTTAGACTGATTAGATTTGCAGCGTTGCTCTTTTCCTCTTTATTTGCACTTTGATAGCTTATCTTGAGTACAACTTTCTAGCTGCTTGAGTAGTCCATGAATACAATAAAATGATTGACTGATCAAAATCATTAATTCGACCTAGAGTCCCAATTTAGATTAAGATGGGTATTTCCACTACTTTGGATTTTAAGTTCGTACATATAAACGACGTTTTTAGTTCTACTACTTTCGTTGGCCTACTCCAACGTTGCTGTTCTCACTTTCCTAAAATCTAATCTCTTTGGCAGAAATATGGTGTGCATAATGCACATGGAAGGCTACACTTCGGATATTTGTGTGTTGAGGAATACCAGATTATCAAAGTTAAATGATAAATGAATTTAGGAGCCACTTAATCATTCGGTCTACAATTGACCTACGTACGGAGACGCCCATTTTCAACAATTTTAGCAAAGTTGAACAAATTCTAATTAGGCTTATATATACTGGTTGACCATACAAACGAAGGAAAGAACTACACTTACGTAAGTGAGTTATGAAGTAAAAAAGAAGATTATACCAATGCATGAACGAACCAATGCAACTATTGTCTTTTGTAACATTTTGTGGTAAACTTAATAAACTCAAACTTAATAAACTCAAACTCAACAGTTATGTTAGGGGTAGGGATAAGGCATTGGCAGGTTATAAACTGACATGTCAAATAAAAAAACTATGTTTACCTGAACTTTCATTTTTAATCCTTCCTTCAATGAATTCGTCGACTACCTCTGAATAAGATGACAAAAGATAATCTAAGAAAGACTTCTCAAACATTTATAATTAGGCTCAATAACTGTGTTTTCTAGTTTGTGCGCTAAAGTTACTAATCTACTGACTCCTCAACAATCGCAAATTTCAAAATCTCCTTAATAAAAATATTCAATTTGCCCATAGTCAGTTACTCGCGTTTCACTCACAAGCTCTAAATAAATTTTATAACCAATAGTTTGAAATGAAATATACGAAACAGAAATTCATGGACCGAACGAATAAGTCCGCTGAAACCAGAAGAGAAGCGAACCGTGCGAAGCTGCACTGTGCGTAACGGCTGTCTCAGAGAAAGCTTGGCGGTAATTTCAGTAAGTGAAATAACCAAAACAAACTAAACACTTCGACACCTAAACCTAGTGCCATCATTAGGGCTAAGTGCGTCCGTAAATCGACAAGAACGTCATTTATATCGCCGTTTCGATGTTTACCTCGCTCAAGGTTGATTGAGGGTCCCTATATTTCAAAGAATAGATTGCTTTCGTGCAGCTCTGTAGTTACGTCCTTAATTCTATTTAATTGCCACGACTTCAAGTAAACTCTCTGTAAGCAACATGGGTTACATGTAGAGAAGTGACACTTTTATTCACTAACAATCTTTATTCAGAACACCTGATTATCTCGAAGCAAAACCGGAGTATCAAAAACTTTCATATTTCTCATCCATAGAACATCCAGTTGCAACTCAGATTCAGTTTTCAGAACTATACCGTAAAATCCCGGTTATAAGCCCTGGGCTTATACAATTTCGAAAAGGGTTTTGGGTGGGCTTATATCCGGCGGGGCATATTTTCGGGGGGGGCTATAAGCAGAATAAAAAAACGTTTCGAAAAAAGTTGATAACGTAATGGCAAGAACAGATGCTCTGTATGTCGGCGTTTAAACTGTTGTACACCGAAAACTACGGTCAAACATTGAATGGTTTCTTTAACGGTATCTGACGAGATAATAAAAAATCATTGTTCCGTATTCTACTTGTACTGAGAAAATAATTTTATAAAGGCAACTATGATTAAGGCAACAAGGCAACAAGGCAAAGAAGGGGTTGGGGTTTCTCAGCGGAGGTCCTTATAAAGGAACACCTTTTCTTTTGGATGTTTACATATACATGGGCCTATAAGCGGGGCTTATAACAGGAATAAATTTTTTGTTAACAAATAGATGGGCCTATAATAGGGTGGGTTAATAACCGCGGGCTGGAGTTATGGCATCCGTGGGAGTAATAACCAAGTTTTACATTAGGGCAGACATTTTATAATACAAAGAAGACAATGAACAGCAATAAATTACAAAAAAGCGTAAGAAAAATTCCACAACGGAAACAGAAACGCATGGTTTTCTTCAGTCATGGTTAGTGGAGTTCGAATGGCTTCGCTACAATAGTGAGGCGAACGTTATGTATTGTGACTTCTGCCAACGTGCAGGTCGTCAGTTTGCCGGAAACACAGAATATGTTAATGACTCAACAAAATTCAAGAAGGAAAATATTGGAGCCCATGGTAAAAGTCAGAAAGATTCAAAGTGCCGCGACTGGGCTCTGTCGAAGACAAAACACGTTTAGGATTCTGAAAATGGAAAGCAGTTTGTTTGCGATAGGAAAGAAGGATGAAGAGAAAGCTACCGAGAAATTAACGATGAAATTCAACACACAGCATTGCATTGGAAAAGAAGAGCTACCCTTTACAAAGGTCAGACCTTTATTGACTTTGCAAAGAAAGAATGCCCTGTCGATAACACTGGCTTACGCGAATGATAGAAGATGTGAAGAAATGCTGTCAACAGTGACAAGTACAATTAGACACAGTAATTCCAATGCTCTGCAGAATTCAAATTATATGTCTTTGATGATTGATGGGGCGACAGATAAATCTGTTTCAGAGAATGAAGTAATTCATGCACGTATTGTTACAACTGGAGAGCCAACAAACAAAATGCTAGACTTGGAGGCTTTGAAACATTCACGCACAGATGGAATTGTATCTGGAATCAAGAGTTCATTTTCAAAAGTGGGGATGAAAGAGGATGAGTGGAAAAGAAAGACAGTTGGATTTTGTGCTGACGGAGCAACAGTGAATATCGGACAGAGAAATGGAATAGTTGCAAAACTTCGAGCAGATATTCCATACTTGATTGATTTCCACAGTATGGCACACAGACTTGAATGGCCTTGCTGGAACTACAAAAAGTCTGCCCCATGGTTAAAGATGTATCTAGCTGGCTCCATCTTGTATGGGTTACATATCATTACAGCTCCAAAAGCAAGCGGGAGTTTCATACTATTGGAGCACAGCTGGATGCCAGAATTTACAACCCAGCACCAGTTAAAGGAACCAGATGGGTTCCTCATATTGACAGAGCACTACATGTCTTCCTTCAAGGGAAGAAAGGTGGAGATCTAACCACAGATCATGGCCACTATGCAGCAGTTTGTTTCCATGTGGAAAGAATTGCTACAAGCAGCAAGAATATTGATGTTAAAAACAGGGCTGCCAAGCTACACAAACTTATGATCACCAAGAACTTTGTTGAGTTTGCCCATTTCATGATCGATCTTTTTGGAGAAGTTGCATCACTGAGTTTGAAACTCCAGACAAAGGCACTAATCTTTCCTACTGCCATTTCATCCATTGACACATGCATTTATGCTATTACGAGTATGAAAGAGAGACCTATTGCCATTGGGGCTTTGAAGCAGTTTCAAGTTTGTGTTGAGGAGCAGAATGATACAACTGTAATGTTCCAAGATATTGAAGTGAAGGGTGGCTCTGTAGCTGGACTATTTGGCAGCAATGTTACACTCAAACAGGGAATTGTAAAAACCATTGATGTGATAGTCAGGGAACTAAGAGCCATAATTGATAACCTTCTTGGTAAAAATGAAGAAGAACAGGCAAAAGAAGCTGTGTGTTGCTTCAAGATCTTCCATCCTGAAAAAAAGCCTCGTTCTTCCAGAGAGCTACTAGAATTTGGTTTCCAAGAACTTGACACACTATGCTAATGGTTTCAGGCTCCTCTAGAGGCTGCTGGATGTAACACTGAAGCTGTTCCAGTTGAATGGAGACAGTTAAAAGTCCTTGTATCTAACTCTTTTCATGATAAGAACTATGCAGAGCTATGGCAGATCATGTTGACTAAAGAGCCATACAAGTCAAACTTTGCTAATGTACTGCACCTGGTAGAACTTATGCTGGTGTCGCTAATAAGCTCTGCAGAGTGTGAACAAGTCATTTCAGCTCAGAAGAGAATCAAATCCGATACAAGAAGCAGCTTATCAGTGGAGAGGTTATCCGACCATCAGGATCTGATACTCATCAGTGCAAAAGGACCTGAACTTGAAGACTTCATTCCTGATGAGATTGTTTCCAGGTGGATGTCCAGCCAGAAGAGAATATATTCAGGAGGTCAAGACCAAAGATAATGGTCTGAGGATATTGTGACTGTATAGTCATCTGCTTTATCTCCAACAATGAGTTGATGGAAGGTCAATACCAATAACAATAAACTTTATTTAACGAGAGTAACGCAATTATAAAACATATTTGTATTCTTCCCTGTGGCCCTTAACTTAACTTAAACAATTACGAATATACTAAAAAATAGAAAATATATACATTAAAAAATTGAATGAAATACACTAATTTAAATGTTTTCAAAATGGATGAAAATAAATATATACGAAGCAACTAATAAGATACCGTAAAAGACGAGATTACGCCCAAAAGTGGAAGAACTGGAGAAGAATAGAATGGCTGCAACTCACACCACTTCTGACGAAGAGACAAAGAACCTCAGTAACGAAGGAAGGAAGGTAGGAAGAACGACGTAATCACTAGAGAGAAAAGCAGTCGGTAAATTTCTTACAGACGCAGAAGGTGCAAGTAGTATTGAGCCATGGCAGTGGATAAAGGAAGGATTTCTGAAGAAGAAAACTGAGGGTTTGATAGTTGCTGGGCAAGATCAGGCCCCTCCGAACCAATTGGATGAAGAAGAACATGGATGGTCAAGAGATATGTGATAAGTGTAGACTTTGCAGAGAGAGGGATGAATCGATAGCCCACCTGATACTTGACTACAAAAAACTTGCTCCAAAAGAATTTCCAAGAACCTCACGATGTTGAAGCAAGAATGATGCACCGAAGTTTGTGTCAGAAGACCAGGTTGATAGGGGATGTCAAGTGGTACAACCACAAGCTGAAAAGTGCCATGGAAAATGAGAGGGTGAAGATTCTGTATACGACAGAGCAGATGGGTAGGACAAGGATTGAAGACCCTAAAAGAAGTATACAAGGAAACAAAAGTCAGAATTGCAACCAATATGTCAATGTCGGAGAGTATATGGATTGAAGTAGTATGGAAGAGGAAAGGCGATAGTGAGTATTGTTCAGTGAAACGTAAAACCGAACAGACATTGGCAGAATATGGATGGAAGTAACCTTTAACAAAAAAGGAGTTACGTTCAACGGAAAGAATATGACAGCTCCCTGGAAAACCTGCTGGAGGAAACTGAAGGAAAGATTGATGAAAGGAATGAATAATAACAAAAAGGCCGAGTACATGAAGAAGGAAAAGCAAAGCAATGTCTATCAAAACCAGGATGTGGGATATAGTGAAAGGCTTAAATGTAATCTATACCCAAAAAAGACAACAGCGATGATAAACATGCAAGAACAGATGATGGCAACGAGGAAATGGAAGGGATGAGAGGACTAAAAGTAGAATCGGTATTGTGCAGATTGCGTGGACAATATGATGAGACTGTACAAAATCTCTTGGCAGGATGTCCAGTAATAACAAGAAAGGAATATGTGAGGAGACACAAAAATGCATAGATGGCGCTAGTGATACAATGGGGAAGCAACATGGGATCATAGAGGAAGGAACACAGTGGCACCAACAGCAATGGATAGAAGGGGTGGTAATGGAGAATAATTAGTTTAAGTTGATGTGGGATTTTGAATACAAATGAGGAAATATAATAAAGTTAGGAGGCCAGACATCACACAAGAGGACAGGGTAGGGAAGCGCATTTGGCTTGTGAACATGCTTGTCCTTAAGAACAAAATATTGAAGAAAAACATCGGGAAGAGTTGAACAAATGCCAACAGTTAGCTTTGGAGAGAGAATGAGAGAGAATTGTTTGGGTTTCTATGTAGAGATAATACGAATGGTAAAAGGATGTCTTGGAGGTGGTATCAATAAATTACAACAACAAATTGATAAACTGATACAACATGAGAAGGAAGCTAAATAGGTGGTGAGAAACATGCAGAAAATAGTGTTAATGGAAAGTGAGACACTGTTACGCAAAGAGCTGAGCAAAGTGGTCCAAGAGGATTGATATTTTAGAATATGCAGTGCTGAAACATGCAACAGGTGCAGTGTACGGGGTGAAGAAATGTGCGGAGGTAGTATTTAGAAGAGGTAAGATGACTAAAGGCGAGGGCTTGACTATATTGGAAGAAAGTGCAGAGGCGCTGGATTCAGAGAAGGACGACTTCTACAAATTCCTTGGAATAGAGCAGGGGAAGTAGATAAACAAAGAGAAAGTATTGCAGAGAATCAAGGAAAAAATGCGAAAGAGGTTGCAGAGCCTCGTAGAGCTTGAGCTGTATGATAAAAATTTCAAGACACCGATCAATTGCAGAGTCATCCCAGTTGCGGCCTACGCTATGAATGTATGCCAGTTCACCCAGAAGAAGTTATATGATGTTGATATGTTGGTGAAGGATATTCTACGCAAGACAGGTATGCTGGGCCAACAGACAAGTGATAAGAGGCTCTACCTGAAGAGACAGGATGGAGGGCGCCGCTTGAAGAGCCTGCGGCAAATTTATAAGGAAACAAAGATGCGGGTGGCAATGTACATGGTTTGTAGCACGAGCTGCTGGATAAGGATTGTTTGTAAGAGAGAGTACAACGGTGAATACAAGAGCTTAAAAAAGGGAAGTAGAACAAGCGCTGGGTGATATTGGAGTGGAGGTTGAATTTAGGGAGGAAGGAGTCTGGAAAGATGGTGAAAGAATGGAGAAAGAATGAGCAGGACGTTGGGCGGAGCTGAAGAAAGGAATGCAGAACGGGTATACAGAGAAGTTGAAGAACGATTATAAGGAGAAACGTATGCAGAGTCAAGTGTTTGCAGGGCAGGAGAACGAGAGCCTTGTGTGGTTGAACACAAATATCACACCGTAGAAAACGGCTGGAATAATTCATTTACTGGAGCAGGTGATGGAGACTCGGAAGTGGAAAATGTTGCGTGGGATAGGAGGCGGGGACGGAAAATGTAGATTGTGCAAGATGTTTGATTAAACCGTTCAACACTTGCTTGCAGGGTGTGAGATTCTGGCAGGAACCGAGTATCTTGATAGGCACAACAATGCCTTGATGGTACAGGCTGTTAGCTGGGCCGTTGAGAGAGAGCTTCTCCCTGCCAATACGGTATGGTACACTGTTAGATGGGAGAAAGGCTATGTCCTAAAGGGGAACGAGTTCAAGTTGTGTTGGGACTTGGAGCATATGATGAGAAAGATCAGCTCTGCACTCAGACCAGACTTGACATTAGAGGACGAGAAAGCGAGAAGGTCTGGTTAGTGGATCTGGCTACCGCCCACCAGAGTCCGGGGTGGCACCTTTGGCAAGTGCCAGCAACCCCTTAGCCAAGAGTAGATAAGACTCTTTAGCCTTGAGTTGTAATTTGTCTAGGAGAAGAAAACTCCGAGGTAAAACCAGAGATAGGTAAACAATACAATGACTCGGAGCCAGTGACCTCTATAAAACTAGCTGGCCTTGATAAGATGACGTAAGGAGTGGTGCCCCTGCTTTGCCAGCTATGTAGGCAGATAGCCAAAAGCCTCAGCTTGCCTTAATTGGCTGGCAGCTGCAAGAACACCACGTTCAGGTGTTGGCAACTCTGCCTTGTTAGCCCAAGGACTAGAGGAAAATCTGTACAGCTGGCTGATGCCCCTGACCTTAGTTGGTTGACGATGAACAAGCCTTAAATTCTTAAACAGATAAGCACTCGTGTAAGAATGAAACAACGTTCAGTCTTGACCCATGCAGTGAGACACCTAAACTGACCTCAAGTGGTTGGAAGTGCAACAGAGTACTGTTAAGTTCAAACTGGATATGCGGACTTTAGAGGGCTCCCTTACTCCTTCCTGACAGGATAAGTTGAGCGAATAAGGGTTGGTAAAATTTCCTGACCTCACGAATTCCCTGAAAAATGCAATGTCGGTTGCGGCCTCACTTGGTGGAATCCTGGGAGCCCGTAGCAGGCTAAGACCCCTTCTACAGTACTTAGTTGGGTGTGCGAGTTGTAATAATAACAATAACGAAAATAACATTAACAATGAGAGTAACAACAACAATAACAATAAGAGTAACAATAACAATAACAAGAACAATAACAATTAGAGTAACAATAAAAATAACAATAACAATGAGAGTAACAATAACAATGAGAGTAACAATAACAATGAGAGTAACAATAACAATGAGAGTAACAATAACAATAACAATAAGAACAACAACTAGAACGATAACGATAACGATAACAATAACTATAGTAATTATACTATTAATAGTAATTATAGTAATAATGAAAACCAGAACGTCAAAATAAGAATAGTACTCCTACGGAAATGCTTCGGAATCGTAGGAACTAGATGATATTCACTTAAAGGAACATCACCATCAACCAGTCTTTGGGGCATTTTTCAAACATAACCAAAATGAAATCAGAGTAAAAGATATCGCTGTTAGTGCCGGGATTCCGTGTCTAGATGATACATTGGTTTTGTCGGAGAGGACTTAATATGGAAATCCTACAACTGGAAAATTTTTGAGCTTTTAGGGTCAAACAACCCATTTCCAATGATTTGTCAGCGACTTTTTTCTAAACATCAGATCTTAAGGAATAATTAACTGTCAGTTACTGCTCGGGTGAACAAATGTAACACAGTTTCTTCTTTTTTACTTCAGACCATATTTAGTTGCTTTTTTCTATTACCCTGGTTCCTCTTTTAAACAATAGCGGCACTATGAGGAGGACTACAGTCGAAATATTACCGTGTATATCTGCTAATCTGTTTTCTTTTTATTTGAATTAAAAGTTAAGAATGACATTTTTCGGAATCTGTTTTAAATAATCAATGTTTCAATCGTTGCCTAAGCACTACTAAAAGAAATTATGAAAGAAATTAGTTTTTGAAATTCAATTATTGAAAGAAATCATATTAGAACACGGCTCTTCTCAAAAAGCATGTGCTGAGAGGCAGTGGAATTTTAACTCGCATGCATATAGTATGATAAACTACATATAGTATGATAAACCTCATTCATCTCTGTTAGTCGCGTCCTTAGTTCAATCTATGAGCCTCGATTTTTGCCAAACTCTCTTTAAATCGCGGTGGTTGGATATAAGCACACGTGGCAGGTATTTTCCTATTATAATCTCTATTACAATGTTTGTTTTCCAGACAATCGGAAACTGTTTCGTAGACAAACATAAATTTAACGCCCTAGTAAGAGAACACGCTATAGCAGGTGAAGCAACTTTAAGGATCTTCGCACTAACGCCTTCATCACCAGTTGTCTTATATGGGCGACAGAGGTACCCGGCGGGAATGGCCGACGGAGAAGAAATAATAAAGCCCAGCAAAAAACACGCAAAATAGGCATATTAAAGGTTTATAATGTAGTTCTAACGTTTCGTTGCTGCACGTAACATCCTCAGAGAATGAATAACTTATATTACAAGGTGATGATATATAATGGTATGTTACATGATATGTAAACGAGATATTGGCGTAAGAACGGAAGTGGGAAGGACAAAAGGAAACAGCAGACTGAGATGTAGTGGAAAGGTCGAGAAACGAAAGGTCTTAAAATAAAGAAAGTGGAAAAGAGCCCGTGTTGGCAATAGCCTCCGAATTCCCAGTCAGATTCGGAAGTTATGCTCCAGTGCTTTCCCTCACATTAACCTCCGCTTTGTTTTCCGTCCTTCTCTCCAATTGTCTCACTTTTTTGTCTTTAAGGACATGATTCCCAGGGCCTTGAGGTCTCGTGTTGTTTACCGTTTTAAGTGTCAACGTTGTAGTTCGTTGTATGTCGGCCAGACGAGTCGGCTTCTCCACACACGAATCTCAGAGCACTTGGGCATTTCTGCACTTACTGGCAAAAAATGAGTCAATCCTCCTCCGACTAGCATCCTGTCACATTATTGTGACACTGGACACCCTGTCTCGCCTGATGACTTCACCATCTTGTCTTCATGTTCCTTCAACTCTGAACTTCTCGTCAGAGAAAGTCTGCTTATCTGCAAACCCAATCCATCGCTTAATGCCAACATGGGCTCTTTTCCACTTTCTTTATTTTAAGACCTTTCGTTTCTCGACCTTTCCACTACATCTCAGTCTGCTGTTTCCTTTTGTCCTT
Source organism: Heliopora coerulea (assembly GCA_030142905.1). Taxonomy (NCBI): domain Eukaryota; kingdom Metazoa; phylum Cnidaria; class Anthozoa; order Scleralcyonacea; family Helioporidae; genus Heliopora; species Heliopora coerulea. Next base: position 185,075 of record JASJOG010000324.1, read on the forward strand.
CCCACTTCCGTTCTTACGCCAATATCTCGTTTACATATCATGTAATATACCATTATATATCATCACCTTGTAATATAAGTTATTCATTCTCTGAGGATGTTGCGTGCAGCAACGAAACGTTAGAACTACATTATAAACTTTTAATATGCCTATTTTGCGTGTTTTTTGCTGGGCTTTATTATTTCTTCCCAGTTGCATTAGTAACCCCATGCTTCCGTAAGCAAAATTCCCATTAAAAATACACTTGCCCAACGCTCTGATTCGGTTGTTAAAAAAGTAACTTTTTCTTGGATTAAGGAAAACTTTAAGGACAAATTCTAAGGATATGGCAAATAAAATTTATAAGTTCTCTCTGCAGACTTCGGTTGGACTCAGAAGCGACTTGTTCTCAAATTAAATTAGACTGATCAACCAAAATACACGGAACTAAAATTGACTAATTACTAACCCAGGATTAGTATTAGCCGTCCTTTTAACAACTGGTCCCAGTACATTACTTAGCTTTTACTTTTACTTACTTTACTTTACTACTGCTTACCAGGTTTTGCAACTGATTCGCTTGCTTCATTGGATTCCTGAACACCATCTGTGCAAAAAAATTGGATTTTCGTTATTATTACACTGTTATGACTTGTATTTAGGAAAATATTCTAATGAGGATGGTACGGGAAATAAACCATTCATATATATATATATATATATATATATATATTATACGACGAGACAGCCATAGCAATGTACCTTCAAGCTTAATACGTGACTAATTGCAGATTATTTATTAATCCTTCTACCCCCCACGGGGACAGCGTATTCACGGGAGCAGTTTCTGCTGAGTTCAACCCACACCTGTCCATCCGCTCGTGGGCTCCACGAGTATGAATGTGTTCCTTTTTGGTATATGCCCTCAGGATAGGCTGTTTTCATAAATCTGAATGCGTGTAATTTTCCGCGGTTGACGGCACATCTTCCTTTGGAATCCTCAATGAATTGTTTCCAAATTTAGTGGTTTCAAACGTGTAAACTTACGCACATTCGACTTATTGAAAAGGTCTATAGTCCCGTTTCTTCTCATGTGGGATTCTTCTGTCGGCTTTTAATACAGAAATCGCACAGAATCACATTCAAAGTTGGCTGTCCTAAAACATCTCAAAAATAATCGGTTGCTAAAGGGTTAAAGAGTCACAAACGCTGCAGATCTTGAGTAGATTGGTGTGACAAAAAAGTTTACATACGTCCTGTTATTATTCAAATTATTTTGAATATCTTCACAAAGATTTTTAAAAAAAGACTATTTCAGTCAACAACAAATTGTCCTCCATTTACATATTTGCTTCTTAGTAACTTTTACGTACTACCCCGGATACACGCTAAGGGATGTCTGATCCATTCATGATTTACAGCGTTGACGGTCTTGAAAAAATACCGTTTTGTTTTATACCACTGGTTGTACCGCTGTATCAAACACCCTGTAATGAGTAGTTGAAACTATTACTGTCTTTATAATTAGTTAACTTGAAATTCGACTCTTTCCCATTCAGGAAATCTTAACTGGACTAATTTACGTGAACACCACTAGCAACAAGGCAGTAATCACGTCGGTTCAATCATTTCGTTATACTTACCACTTTTTAACCAGAAGAAACAGAAAGTTTATCTGTAACCTTTCTACCAACAAACTCTTTGGGTATTTTACATAACCGGCTTTTGTTTCACAGCTCTGCTTGATACGTTCTCCGCCAAAATGCTTACTGCCTCTATCATCGTTTTTGTTTATTTGGGTTGAAGCTTGGAATGGATTTAACTTATTGTGGCTTAGTAGCTCTGTTAACGGTTATACTTCAAACAAATAACAGGATATAGTCAAATAAGCTTAACTTAAATGTTTAAAATTATTACTACCGTCATCACTACTATAGGTGCGACAAAATGTCTGGTCACTTGGCTTTTCAAAAATCTTAGGTTTGGTATAAAGATAGAAAAAAACCCAATACCAGCCGACAATTTCATAAAATATAAAACAAAACAAAATCCGAAGATCAGCATCTTGAGAAATCCAAGATATGGATTGAAACAAGACGAGAAATGAGTTTGTGGTATTTCAATTTTATTACAAAAGCATCGTCAGACTGACTAATTACATCAAATACGCAGTGTGCTATATAAGGTCTACAGTGACATCATAAGGAAGGAATTAACATGTATAACGAAACATAGTAAGGAGACTGCTAAAATAAAAATAATTGACAAACTGCTTTTCAACCTAGATAAAAACCAGGTTAGTGGGATGGTCCTGGTCGACTATTGTAAGGCCTTTGATATGGTCGACCATAAACTTCTATTGGAAAAACTGAAGGTCTATGGTGTGAAGAATAACTCTATTGATTGGTTCAAATCTTATCTAGTAAATAGACATCAGTTCGTCTCTCTATCTGGTAAAACGTCTGGCATGGCGTTGATGAAGCATGGTGTGCCACACGACTCAATTTTGGGGCTACTGCTGTTTATTGTGTTCATCAATGATTTACCGTTACATGTTAGCTCATCTATTGATCTATATGATGATGATACAGCCGTAACTGTTTCTGTGGAATACGATTTGATACCATATGTACAAGTATCTTTAAGCAAATCAGTTAATGAAATCGCTCAGTGGGCAACTTCTAACAAATTCCCTTTAAATGCAAGCAAAACCAAATTCTTGCTGGTTACTGGGAAACGCCTCGCGTCAAAAATTGAAAGTTACCCAAACGTAATGCTTGATGTTATTGCTTTTGAAGATGGTAACTATTGCCACTCGTTTAGGATTAGAGCTAGATGACAAGCTTTCCTTTGATGTCCACGTCGACCAATTGTGGAAGAAACTGTCTGGACGAATCGCTGTATTCCGCAAAATTAGATCATATTTATCATTGCAAAAAAGAATTTCATTTTACAATGTTATGATTCGCTCTGTCATAAATTATGTTAGCGTCATTTGGACAACATGTAGCAACGAGAATTTAGAAAGAGTACTTAAATTGCAAAAGAGGGTGGCAAGAACAATCCTTTTGGCTGATCGTCTAACACTATAACTTCACCTTTTCAACAAGGTTTGAACAACTCCATTTAAACAACTCCTTTTAGAGGGTCTTAAGATTAAAGGAGAGGAGAGGAAAGAGAAGTAAAGGAGGGGAGAGGAAAGGGAGGGGGAGGAAGGGACAGGAAAGAAAAGAAAAGAAAAGGAGAGGAAAGGAAAGGGCAGGACAGGAAAAGAGAGGAGAGGAAAGGAAACGAAAGGCAAGCATCAGGCTTGATTTTCACCAGGCGGAATTTTCCGCGTGGACGAAATTTTCTCTTTGTCTGGAAGTAATTAGACAAAACAAAGAAGACATTTGTCCGCACAGAAAATCCTGCTGCGTGAAAATCAGAATTTACTCGCCACTATTCATTATCTATCAACTGTCAGATAACAATCAGCGCACCCAATCAGATTGCTGCGTATGCATTATACTATTAGTGAGATTCCATCAACGAGAAATATTTTAAGAATTTACTCACATGAGAGCATGCTAGCTTCTTTCAAGATGTCAACAACGTCATATCTCTTCATCTTCTTCAGAAATTTGATCAAATTCTCCACTGTGGCCTCCTTTCCAGTCCCCCACTCTTGTAATAAAGCATCGGTTGGATTGTCACACTGCTCAAACAATTCTATTTCACTATTCTCGAATTTCATTTTCTCAGCAAGTCCTCGAAAGTCCCGCTTTAGAATTGATTTCTTGTTTAGCAACTGACACACCTTACTTTTTAAGCTACTGTCAAGATCTCGAACGAAGAATGGCTTTTTGTCGGTGTCGGAGGCTTTATCCTTAACTCCCGCAGCAACTGTAAAAAGCAAAAGTACAAGCAGCCTTCATGGTACAAATGTTTATTTCTAGTTTTTTGCTGCAAAATAGATGATCTTTTGTTTTTGTAAATGTTTATTTTTTGCACAAAACACGTTCTTTGCATAATAGGTGCGACAGTGAACGAACTAATTTCCAGCGGAACTACATAGAGCATCAGAGATAATTTGACGCTACTCTGGGCTAAGCAGTTCCGAACGCTGCTTGGAAAGTTACTACTCATGACTCAGGCAAAGTTTGCGTGTAACTATGCCTAGTGTCACTGTGTGTTTAATTCCTCGTCAGAAAGCTGTCACTAAAAAGCTGGGTATGTTTAATTCTCAGCTTCAAAGAAAAGCTGGATATTTGTCGATATTTGTGTCAATTTTTACAATACACACTTTACATCACCAGCACCATCAGCTCTGTCCTCTGAACTTTTACTAATCCAGGAATGAACTAAAGAATCACACCCTCCAATTCAACAATTGTGGACGTACTTCTTTAAAATATAAATGTCGTTTAACAATCTAACTCTACATCAAGGGTGAGAGAAAGTAATTTTTACTGGTGAATATTTCTGTTCCTACTATATCATCTTATTTTGTATCTCGCAAAAGGAGATATCTTCAAAAAGTCGATAATAATCTCAAGCAAATGCACCTTTTTCATTACGGTATTACTGCAACCAAGAAACTATATTAAGCGATAAAAAGCTAGTTGTGCATATACTTCGGTGTGGAAGTTAATAAAGGCACTAAGTATGTAAATGGTAGTGAAATGAAAGTTACAGAAAAACTTGATACGCCTGCCCGAAAATATATCAAACCAAAGGCAGTCATAAGATTGTTTTCAATCCCACAATTTATACCTGTATGAATATTTTTTGTACGAAATAACAATCAGTGCCGTAGTTACGGGTGTTTGTGTAGGGTGTGACCCACCGCAAAGTTTGCGAAAAATTAGAAAATTCGGGCTAAATAATAGAAAATCGGGCAAAATTTGTTAAGGTAAAGTAGGACAACATCCCTTTTGGTAGTTCGTTAATATTTAATTTAGGTGTTGGGGCTGAGGAAGCGGGGGTACACCACACATGGCCGAAATGCGTGTGAAATTAAATTTGGGAAACGTTTAAGAGGATACAATATTCGCGGTGGCACCAGATGTCCTAGTCTGTGGGCGAAAGCAAAGGGTAACGGAATTTCTCAGGGCAGCAAAACCTCCAGAAGCATATGCTAAATTTTGGACGAAATATGAAAACCATTTGGATAATGGAATATTGAGCTTCACGACTTCCGGACTTCTAGTCCTCTCTGAGGCACGTGACATACTATAAACCAAAGGTTATACAAAGAGCTTGAACAAACTCTCTCTGTTTCCCCTTTATTTTTCTTTTTTAATCTCGACTAACCAGTTTCGTCTTTTTTCTTGCTGCTTGGCTCTCCTGCTGGTGATTGATCGCTTTCATGGCTTCGTGTTATTCCAGTTAAAACTAAAAATCGCAAAAAATGGAAACCATTGTAGAGATTTTATGTTCAGGCCACTGAGGTGTAGGAGGACGATAATGCTCAAGGTGATTTTGATATTTTATGACGATAAAATTTTTCCAGTTATAACTCTGAAATTTCACCTTTTTAATAAAATTCTATTAGCTTTATAATGAGGCAAATAGAAAACAATACATGGGCGCTTGGAGATATGAAATTTATCTTCTCGTGTTCAATTTGATATGCTACTCGTGGCAAATCAAACACAACTCTTGAAGATAAATTCCATACCAGCAAGCGTCCATGTATCATTTTGTTTATTTCATAAACACTAACGTACAGTCTAAAATGAGGACCAGGCATCTAGTAAGTTTTTGTCTGGTGTTGCTTGCAATAAAGCTCGTTTTTTTCGAAGAGAATAAACGTCCGACAAACAAACTGAAATCGACAAACCGTCACCGAGATACGAACTATGAAACATTGAATCTGATTGATCTAATAAAATATCATACGCGGCTTTTCATTCGATCCTTGAACAAATATCTTTTCATGTCAAATATTGTACCTTTTACGTGTGATAAAATGCGATTTTTTCTCACTACCCGAAAACGTTTTATCACACTAAACTTTATGAAATAAAACCAACTATAAATATAAACTAAAAAAAATTTCCGAACATTTCTCAAAACGTATTGTTACGAAAATTCAGGAAATCGGATTTTTCGGTTTTCGTTCTTTTTTACAGAAAGAAAACAATTCTTTTTAAAGAAAGCACTTCGTTTTATGATAAATTTCCAAGAAGAATAAAAAACTTGTCAAGTATAGCATTTAAAAAACTGGTCAATTAAAGTATTTAAAAAAATGACACCTCGAATTTTCTTCATAGTTTATATTCTTACTTATTATAAAATGATGACTATTTTGTTTCTGTGGCAACAAAATTCTTTTGCATTCTGTTGTTATTATTTCACATTAACTGGTGAAAGTTTATCAATTATCACAATTATGGGTTACGTTAATTCTAAGCTTGAAGTCCGAACACTTGGCCCACCTTTATACGTGAAAGCTTGTTGGTCATGTCAGATTTAGAGATAATGACTGCATGCACATTCACCCCTCGCGGCCGTTCAGGACCAAAAAACAGTCTGGACTGAATTGGATTAAAGTCTTCGGACACGATGATGTCGAGAGTCAGGATACGGAAAGGAGTATATTGGGTCTGAATCCGTTTAGAATTTGTAAGACAGCTCCTTCATGACTGTATTTTTCCTTTTTCGCCCAAGCCTTCTACATTCCTTGCGATGTTCTACCTCAGGAAGCCCACGCAAGCTTTTTATGTAACTTTTAATCATATAGGTACGTTACGGAATACAGAAACGGACAAATGAACATATGGCTGTGAAGATGAGTGTAAATGATCTTAACATAACGGCAAATTTGGTTTTTTGTCGTCTTTGTGGCTAAAATGGTTTCATTTTAGAATTTTCAAAGATTTGTTTGCTATAAAAAGTACACCACGAATGAAGACATCCTGGGAGACATCCAAAATGATCAGTGTCGACTCAGAGGCAGTTTTTGCCTGAAGAATCCCGTCGTCCTGTTCTCAAACCTGATACAAGGAAAGAAAATTAATTTTTGTTTGTCTCGAAACAATAGTAATCCTACCTGGGTCAACAGCTAAGCGTAAGATGATCCAGAAAAGTATAAAAACTCGCCTTGGACGTCATTTGACTCCAAAAATGGAGTTTCGCGTAACCAGGCAAAATTCGGCCTCCCTCGTCAGCCTGCACCGCTGTAAGTGGCCCTGTTTCAGCAACGAACAGTCGTTATGGAGAATGTTGAGAATTCGAGTTTCACCTGTACACGAACTTGTAGAGTGGAATTGAATAAATCCGACGCGAGTTTCAAACCTTTTATCGATGGTCTTGTGCTTGACCGTCGCTTTCGATTTCACTGTGATTTTGTTCTTCCCCAGTCATCCACTTCGGAAGCCAAGGGATGTGATTTGTTAATGCAAAAATCGCCTCAGTTAAAGTTGTTTTTTTTTTTTTTAGTTTTTTAGTTTGTTTTTTTTTTTTAAGTTCGTACGCAAACATCTCCAGTTTTATAACTCGTCAAGTCGATGCTCTCAGTGACTGGTATCATACCATAAACCAAAGATCATACAAATAGTTTGTGTAAGCTTTGTGTTTTCACTTCATTTCTTTTTCTCAACTCAACCTACCAGTTTCGTCTTCTTTCTTGCTACTTGATCCTGCTTCCGTTTGGTATTGATTGCTTTCATGGCTTCGTTTTGTTCCAGTTAGAACTAAACCTCACGAAAATGGAAACCGTTATAGACATTTTATGGCAAAGCCACTGAGCAGAGGAGAGGGGGAAAGTGTTCACCAATATTTTGATATTTAATGACTACAAAAACATTCCAGCTACATCTTCTGAAAGTGCACTGTTACATAAATGCAGTTTGTTTGGCGATGATCTTGCGAAAAGAATAAAAATATGATCAATGAAAGTATTAACTTAAAATTTGGAGATATTGACCACTACAACATTTGCCTCACTCGGGCCACCTGGCCCAAGCGGACAAAAAATCCTGTCATAATTATATATCCGAAAAATCTGACTGCCCCAGCCGGGAATCGAAACCAAAGCCTCCGAATCTACGTATCGGTGCTCTGACCTCTAAGCTACTGAGACACGGCTAGGACAGTCAGAAATATTCATATATAGTGAATTGGCCACCATTCTCAATTCTCTAACCGGAAGACATCTCATCTTCACAACGCAGAGTGTAGCCTCTCAGGCGACTTCCTCAAGTAGCAGAGTGATACACGATTCTTGTATACAGGAGGTTTTTTTAAGACACACACACACATATATATATATATACAGTGGGGGTCAAAAGTCTGAGTCCAGTCAGTATGCTTTTGTCTTTTATTGATATACAATATATTTTCACACAACACAGCACTATATGTGCATAACTTTAGCATTTACATCAACATTGGAATTGAGCACATTGTATTGACCAAGTAAACATTACTTTAATATCTTGTGTGACCTCCTTTTGCTTTTAAAACAGCTTCAATTCTTCCTGGCATAGAGTCAACAAGATTTCTGAGTACTGCTGGTTTAAGGTTATTCCAGCTTTGATTAAGGACATCCCATAGGTTGTCTTTACTTGTGGGATCATGTTTCACTTTCTCTCGTTTCAAATGTTTCTATAAATTCTCAATAGGGTTTAGATCCGGAGATTGAGGAGGAAAATCCATAACGACCATATCACCTTTCTCTTCCTTCCTTCTTAAATCATTTTTACACATGTGAGAAGTGTGTTTCGGATCATTATCTTGTTGCAGCACAAAACCCCTTCCGCACAATCTTAAGCCAGATGGTATGGCTCGTCTTTGAAGGATGGAGTGATATTTTTGCTTTGTAAGAGTGTTCTTAATTCTTTAAAGATCGCCAGTACCATTATAACTAAAGCAGCCCCAAATCTGAATGTTCCCACCACCATGTTTCACTGTTGGCTTGAGGCAAGAATTTATAAATCTCTCATTCTTTCTACGACTAACATAAATGCGACGGTTATTTCCGTATATTTCAAATTTTGATTCATCTGCGAAAAGAACATTTTTCCAATCTTCTTTAGTGTAACGCCTGTATTTTCTGGCCCATAGCCGTTGTTTCCGTTTGTTTCGGGATCTTAGCAATGGTTTTAAGACAGCAACTCTTCCATGTTGACCACATGCATTTAGTCTCCTTTTCACTGCTGATCTGCTTATTGTTTTTTCTTGAGTTTCATTAACTCTTGGTTGAATGTTACCAGCCGTTGCAGTTCTGTTACGTAAGGAAGTTGTTTTAATGTACTGATCCTCCTTCGAAGTGGTAGCTCTTGGCCTCCCAGATCTTGGTTTTGTAGAATAGGATTTTGTTCTTCGAAACCTTTCCAAAGTTCGCTGCACGACACCCTTTGAAATCCCCATCTTTTCAGCAATTTTGCGTTGTGAAAAACCTTCATTACTCTGTGCAATTATTTGACCTCTTATTCCTTCACTGAGTCCTTTTGCCGTCTTTGGTCGAGCTACACATCATAGAGACTTTATGTAAATTACAGCGTGTGTTAAATAACTCCAAAATTAAAAGGAAGGCAAGTGGAAGCATTTACTGATAAAAATACGCATGTGTAGATCAATAAATGAATTTTTTTTCCACATGAAACATGATTTATCATACATTGAGGGAAAAAATACAACTGGACTCAGACTTTTGTCCCCCACTGTATATATATATATATATATATATGAAGGGTGGATTTTGATCCGATCGTAATTATCTATACAAAAAATCTGACTGCCCTTAGCTCAGAGGTCACAGCACCGATACGTAGATTCGGACACCATGGGTTCGATTCCCTGCTGGGGCAGTGAGATTTTTCGTATATATGATTATGATCGTATCAAAATTCTCTTTTTATATGTATATAAAGAACCCTGTATTGAATGAGTTTAATGTCTGTAAATAAGGTGAGGTCGGAAGTCACTTCATCGTCCCAACATTCCGTTCTAAAATGAATATAATTTTTCCACTTAAACAGATCTTTACTTCCACCCTGTATGTAAATGATCAGTTTACAATCAGTAAGTTAAGGGTAAAGATGTTTTTCTCTAATATTTTGCTCTACGATTCAGTGAGGAATGAGGTAGATGTCAAAAACGTCTCCCTTCCACAGTACTTATGATTTATGTTCCGTGAGTTAAACAGTTTAAAATTAAGATAGTTTAGTTTTATATTTCTACTTTAAATATATTCTCTCACCAAATCCACTGCTTTCTTCTTCAGTCAATGGAAGAGTATGGTCAACCTCCATTAGATCTTGTTCTCCCTGGTTCCCACGGCTCAGTTCTGTAAAGCAAAACAACTTTGTCATTGATCCATGGTCAACTCTCTTTCTTTCCGACTCAACAGCAATTAAATGATTTGCCAGATGGACAATGGTAAATTAAATCTCGCGAAGTCAGGTAAAAATTAACACCAAAAAAGAAACATACGCAGTGCGAGTAAGGGGTTCCTTTAACCAGTATTAAAATCTACTAGATATATATTTTAAATTGTGGGAGCTTTGAGATATGTTGAATGAGAGATGTACATTCGTCAAGCTCTATTCTTAGAAAAACGACTTCTGAGCCCCGGACGGGGATCGAACCCGCAATCTTCTGATGACCGGTGAGATGCTCTAACCATTGAGCTACCAAGACTCAGATGGTGAGTAAAGGTGCAAGTTCGACATATGTGCAATCTGAGCAGAAGCCACTATATGTTAATAATGTGATCTATGAGACATACCTCGCTTTTCACCTAAAATTACATTGAGGTATGAACATTGTTCATTTAAAATGCTTGTGAAACAAAGAAAAGATCGACTTTATATATTTTTCTTTCGAAAGTAGGTTCAAAATAAAGAAGAAACCCGTTCAGTTTTTTTCTTTATCAGTTTTCACTATGTAGATGTAACCATTTGAAATATTAGAATGGTGATATCACAAGGTGGACAGGTTTCGGCAGAAATACGTTGGCATTATTGTCTCGTAAATCACCACTTTAATGATTTATGAATAAAACGTGGCCGCATTACAGCTTTCTCAAGCATTGACGTGTTAAGCAATGCTCAGAAAATGAGCTGGAGAGTTTTAGATTCGATAAACCATGCGCTGCGAGATTTTTAAATGACTTCGAAAACGAACTCTTTAATACACTAATTCGTGAAGGTTTGAAAATTAATGATTTCCAAGTCAAAAAAATTTGAGGAAAGTAAGCGTGTTTTTATCACAATTAGAGAAGGGACGCGGTTATGATTTTCCTTTTTTTTATTTTACTCATGAATTATTAATGAGTTGTTGAAATTTGTTGACGCACCATGGCAACATGTTAGGTCTCACGACCTAATAAAGTGTAAACGAGTACTAGCTGCATTTTTGAATAAGACTTATACTTGGAACTCAGGATATTGTATCAAAATCATATCCTAAGTAAACAAAGCCGACAACGATTGTTTACGAAACTTGAAAATTACAGAATATAGGATTCTGGAAGAAAGTATGTTTCCATGGTAACCATAAAAAGTTGACTGGTCAGCAGACCACTAAAATGGTCACATTGCCTACGTTTGTCATCATTCAGGTCATGTATTACAAAATATCCCCACTTCGATGTTTTTCTGGGAAAGCGTGTCTATCTTGAGACGTCATCGTAATAAGATTTAAAATGTTTTTCTCGGCAACGGCAACTGATAAAAAATAATTTAAATGGTATTCTTCATTATTCAGAACCCACAAAGAAAAAGAATATGGAAGATTATTTTGTTCACTTCATACTCACATGTTACCCTGAGGATGATTCTGAAATAGAGTCGAAACACTGCACATCCTCACGGATATCGAGTGTTAAGTTGACGCGAGAATCTCTCGTGCACTTAAATTGGATAAAACAAGCATACTGTCCCCAGGTGACTCGATAACTTAACTGGTAGAGCAGTGCTCCGGAAACCCGAAGAGTGGAGTTCAAATCTCGCTCAAGTCAACTTTTTTAGTTGACTTTGGCAGTGTACGTCAATTCATGAAATATTAAATAAGACAGCTGACTCCCAACTCGACTCAATCTCTTGAAATGGTAGTACAAGCAAAATCATAAAGTGGGAGATACCTTATTCGTTTGACTGAGCAATCGTGAAATATTACGATTATTAGGGTCGCTAATGGTTTTTGACAGCCCTATTTAATGTCGCATCGGAAAACCAAGAAACCTCTCAATTAATGACTGATCCCCAACAAGTGTTAATGTGTTAATATCTTGGGGAGGCATTGGGTAAGGATAAAAATTGGAGGGGCCCAGGAAAATTTTATTTTTCTTTAAAAGCAAACGTTTCTAAGCATTCGGCAATATTTGCAATTTGGCCATATCTGCAAACGTATATTAAATATCTGGCAAACAAAATAATACAAACTCGACTTATATAATTTTGCTCCCTGCATTCGTTAATATAATGCAGAGTGGAAACATTAGGTTTTGATGGTGTGATAGATTTATTATGACGCAATGATCACATCATTTTGTTGCAATGGTAATAAAACTCATTTCTTATCGATTACCCCGTGAAATTTTATTAGTCATAGCAATTATGGGATACATTTCCTTATTCAGAACTTCGTACGCAAGCACTCGTCCCCTTTTCCTCGGTGAAAGTTCACTGACGTACCCAAAATTTGGAGATATTGACCACTAATACATATGCCCCACCCGGGCCACCATGCTCCAGCGGACAAAAAATCCTGTATTGAATAAGATAAATGTCTGTAGATATGGTGAGGTCGGGAGTCACATCATCACCCCAAGATTTCGTTCTAAAATGAAAAGAATTTTTCCACTTAAACAAATCTTCACTTCCACTATGTATGTAAATGATCAGTTCATGATCCGTAAGATAAGGGTAAAGATGTTTTTCTTATATTTCGCCCTACGATTCAGTGAGGAATGAGTTAGCTGTCACAAGCGTTTCCTTTTCATAGTGTATATGATTTATATTCTGTGAGTTAAACAGTTTTTAATTAATATAATTTAGTTCTATAATCTTTTTTAATTTAAAAATATTTCCTCACCAAATATATTGCTTTCTTCTTTAGTCGACTGAGGCGCATTGTCAATTTCTATTAGATCCTGTTCTCCATGGCTACCACTGCTCCGTTCTGTAACGCAAAAGATCTGTCAGTGATGCATGTTCAACTCTGTTCACTTCCAACCAAACAAACATTTTATAATCTGCTGGTTAGGTGAGAGTTGTCTAAATTTCGTGGTCAGGTAAAATTACGACTCAAAAACCCAAGGGGAATCCATGTTCCTTGAACCAGGGTTAAAATCTACGGTGCTCTAGAACTCTTGAGCAACGAAAATTAGGTTTCGCAGTGATCTTAAAATTGTTGACCGTCCAGGAACGCCGGGTTGAACTTTGGATTAAACACATCAAAACAGGACATGCAGAAAGTATTAACCTTAAAAGTCTCCCTCAGCTTTCGTTAGCTTCAAATGCATGGCATAGGACAAATTTTTCACATTAACATGTAAATTATTTCTCGTGAACAAACAAATAAAATAATCTAATAAAACCACACGTTCCTTGATGAAGTTAATTGGTAAGTATAACATGTTTTTTAAATATTAAAAACAAATTAAAGAACCTGATCGAAGGTTTGGCCTAATTTTCATGTTTTCCGTACCTGCCGGATATTCTCGGTCAAGAATTTCTACAACATCATCTCTCTTCATTTGTACCAGTATTTCCCGGAACTTTTGAACATTGGCCGACCTTTGTGGCTGCCACCATGTCAGGACTTCATCAGCCGGATTGTCCCTTTCAGAAATAACTTGTATTTTTGAATTTTCCATGCCTAAATATCCAGCTAATGTTCGTAAGTCATCCCCAAGGGTTTTCTTTGGTCTCAGAAGATTACAGATCTCTTCTCTTACTGTGTACGGAATTTCCGATACCTTTGTCTTACGGCGTTCTCCTGTGAAAAAAAAGCTCTTAAAGTGTTAAAAAATTGAAAACCCATACCAGATAAACAGCGAAAAACTATAATTAATTTACCCACATCTCGACAAAGTCGTGTACAGACGCAAATGGCTTGTCATTAAAGATTTTTATTCGTGTAATGGTAAGTTAAAATCATTGGTATTTTTTCCCCGAATATCCCTACTAACTATGATGAATAGTTTCGCATTTGCTCGATCCTCTTCAGAATGTTGTACGACGAAAGGATGAACACATCAGATAACCTTCACTGGTTAATTAAAAGTGTAAATTTCTTGATTTAGATTTTGCATTTGAGTGTATAATTGTATATTAATGTTCCAATGTTCATAAGTATTTCCGGAAAATTCTTTCAAATCATTCAGCAGGAAGCAATCACATACGTTACTCTGGAAGTATGTAACAAAAAAGCATTTCTTAGTCTCTTGATATAGCCATCAAAAAGAAATAATCTAAATAACAATTTTTTTCCAAAATGAACTTTTTGTTTGTTGCTTGATGTTTTGAATTGCTTTATGTTTCACAACATTAATTCATCGTATTGCGATTTAACATTCCATGAAAAGCAATATTCGTACACTGTTCAAAATCAAATCCTTAGAAAATATTTCTAGGCGCCTAAAGTGAGACGAACTTTGAACCTTTTATCAGGTTAATATGATAAATGTAAAAGTTATCATTATAAAAAATTGCATTTTCTTCAATAGTAATAATAATAATAATAATAATAATAATAATGGCAAACGGGGCAATGGTAAAGGTAGGAGGGGCTCTTTAATCTTGGTTGATATTCCTCCTAGAGATGGTGTCTCGATAAAAATACTGGTTGGTGGCAACCTTAAAACGGCGGGGAATAGTTACGTCTCAGGGGCAGGTGAAAAGCTCTTTAGCCCTTGTTGGCAATCACCTAGTGGAGGTTACACGAACAATTACACTCGCAACCAAAAGTGTTAATCGTGCAGATGGGTGAATGGCAGCTGCGAAAGCTGTCGCAAACGATACCTGGTAGAAAGTGGCGCTCCCTATCAGTAATAGCTTTATCCAAAGAGCCGGGCAACCCTGGATGGACTTTTAACCCGTGCATAGAAAATAACTTCCATGGGTAGAAGAAAATTAATAAAAACAAACAGCCATATCGCTAGCCCTGTGGTTAATCAGGATGCGCGTCCCTCAGAGGGGAAACAGTCTGAGGTCGAAAAATCTGCATCAATGCTAACAAGTTAGCAAATGTACGTAGAGATATCATGCGACTTACAAAAGCTGAAATTGAGCAAATAAAACAAAGCGTAAAAGAAATTAGCAATGCAGAATCAACCATAAACGACGAAGTATGTGTTGAAGTCGAAAACCTCTCCCCAGAAAATGTAAATCTAATGATAGAAGATATCAGGTCAAGAGGAACTCAACCAACACAAGAGTGAGAAGAAGAAAACCAGGCTGAAGAAGATCCTAATGTAAGCGATGAAATAAATGAAGACGA
The DNA here is from genome assembly GCA_030142905.1 of Heliopora coerulea. Lineage (NCBI taxonomy): Eukaryota > Metazoa > Cnidaria > Anthozoa > Scleralcyonacea > Helioporidae > Heliopora > Heliopora coerulea. The sequence continues at coordinate 200,489 of JASJOG010000324.1, forward strand.
AGAGGAAATCAAAGCAGAATTTTTCACAAATAATAGAGACGCTATAAATGAAGCAAAGGATGCTGTAATTTGTGCTGTTAGCAGAGTAAAGGTCACAGATATCAAAGATAGCGAAAACTTGCCCAACATTCAAGCAACGAAGGCAAACAGAAAAGTGGTTGAAATATATCACGCTGCACTCCAAGAATACCATAAAGATGAAAATGAGCTAAATCCTGACAAAATTAGCATAGCTATCTATTCAACAGGCCTAACTATTACTGAAAAACTGAACGCAACAATAAAGAGAAAAACAAGAAACAGACATAAGAAACCTACCCGGAAAGAAAGGATAGAAAAAGAAGTCAAACAGCTCAGAAGTGAAATATCAATACTGGATGAAATCAGCAGGGGCACTTATGTTAACACTGGGAAGTCACGCAAGGTGAAAAGAAAATACCAGATACATAGCTTAGAATCTATCTCTGAAGTTAAAGAAATTCTGAAACAGAAGTTACTCCTCAAATCACAGCGAATTCGACGTTTTACCAAAAGATCAAAATCTTACAGGCAAAGTAAGATATTTGTCACTGATGCAAAACGTTTTTTTTAGGGAAATAGGCATAAAAGAAGTAGAGGAAGGGAGGAAGTACAAAAATTCTGCGAAAACATATGGAGCACACCGAAAGACTACAATGAAAATGCAGAATGGACTATCCGTGAAAACGAAAGAATGCGTGACATACCAACCCAAGATTGGTATGATATTACGAGCACAGATGTCAAGCAAGCCCTAGCTAAATAACAGAAATGGAAATCTCCTGGACCTCACAAAGTCCCCAACTTCTGGCTTCATCATCTATCCTCAACACATAAACTTATCGCAAAAGCCCTATCACATGTTATGAAAACTCCAGAAGATATGCCGAGATGGCTCACGAATGGCATCACATTTCTCTTGTCTAAAATTGATGAAACAGATGAACCTAAAAACTACCACCCTAACACATGTCTATCCACTACATACAAGTTATTGACATCCATAATTACAGAATCGGCCTATTCTCACTTGGATCTAAAAAACATTTTCCCCCTCGAGCAAAAAGGATGCAGACGGGGATCCTATGGATACAAAGACCAATTGCTCATAAACAAAATGATCCAAGATAACTGCTATAAAACAAAACGCAACCTTAGGACGGCTTGGATTGATTATCGAAAAGCCTTTGATAGTGTCCCTCATTCTTGGATAGTTAAGTCGCTGCAATTGTACAAAATATCCCCTGTAATAATAAATTTTTTGAAACACAGTGTGACGCAATGGAAGACAACACTTTACCTCAGTCACGCAAATGGAACAGCAAAGTCCCAAAAAGTCTCAATACTATTAGTCATATTTATGGGTAATGCTACTCTGGTTTGGTGGCCAGCGAAAGGTACATGCAAGTTGCTAGAAAACATTTCTTAATTGAAGATTAAAATAGGATCACCAGGTATTTCCCCTAGATTTAGGGGTCCCTGGATATCTCCCTGATAAATAAAATTAAAAACAAGGTCACTGGGCATCTCCCTTGAAATAAGGGTCACCAGATATCTCTCCAAGATTACTGCTAGAACACGGTAATGACTGAGATAAGACCATAAATTAATACTATGAGACTAAAACAGGGTCACCGGATATTTCCCCAAGAAAGATATGGGGTCACAGGTATCTCCCTGAGAATTAATACTAAACGGGGTCACCTGGTATCTCCCCAGAAATATAAAGAAGGAAGGAAGAATAGTAGAAAGCCAACCGAGAAAGAAAGGGAAGAAGCAAGTAATGTTCTCGAACAGCTAGAAGAATCTTTTTGACTGGAAGTATTGACTATGAGATTAGTCAATACTGTGTTTTACCCAAGATACTGTGTTTTACCCAAATACTGTGTTTCGGTAAAACACAGTATTGACTAATCTCATAGTGAATACTTCCAGTCAAAAAGATTCTTCTAGCTGTTCGAAAACATTACTTGCTTTTTCTTTTTCTTTCTCGGTTGGCTTTCTACTGTTCTTCCTTCCTTCTTTATATTTCTGGGGAGATACCCGGTGACCTCTTATACAAGGGGAGATACCCGGTGACCCCGTTTAGTATCAATTCTCAGGGAGATACCTGGTGACCCCATATCTTTCTTGGGGAAATGTCCGGTGACCCTGTTTTAGTCTCATTGTATTAATTTATGGTCTTATCTCAGTCATTACCGTGTTCTAGCAGTAATCTTGGAGAGATATCTGGTGACCCTTATTTCAAGGGAGATGCCCAGTGACCTTGTTTTTAATTTTATTTATCAGGGAGATATCCAGGGACCCCTAAATCTAGGGGAAATACCTGGTGATCCTATTAATCTTCAATTAAGAAATGTTTTCTAGCAACTTGCATGACCTTTCCGTGGCCACCAAACCAGAGTAGCACTACCTATAAATATGACTAATAGTTCACCTGGTTGCGAAAAAAGACTATTCACCAAGTCTCAATACGCCGAAGTATATTTCAAGGAGATTCCCTTTCTCTACTTTTATTTTGCATCGCTCTTATTCCCTTATCTCAAGAACTAAATAACGCCAACTATGAGTATAAAATCAAAAAAAGATAAATTTAACCACCTTTTTTATATGGACGACCTGAAGCTTTTTGCAAAAGATGATAACGAACTCGAAATGCTCCTGAAAACTGTAAAGTCATATAGTGATGAAATCGCAATAGGATTTGGCCTTGATAAATGTGCCAAACTAACCAGAAAGAGAGGGAAAATAACTGAAACTAACAACATAAATCTTGACGTTAGCACTCAAATAAAAGAATTGGATCACGAACAGGCATACAAATATCTCGGGGTTAACGATGGGGGCGGAATACTACATAATCAAATGAAAGGAAAAGTCAGAAAAGAATATTACAGACGTCTGCGACTAATCCTGAACACAGAACTAAACTCAAAAAGCAGAATAACTGCGATCAATAGCTTGGCAGTGCCCGTCGTACAATACAGCTTCAATGTTATAAACTGGACAGTACAAGACATCGAGCGAATGGACACTAAAACCCGCAAACTCTTGACCTGTCATCGGATGCATCATCCAAAAGCTGATGTAGACAGAATTTACCTACCAAGAACTGATGGCGGTAGAGGTCTTATTCAACTCGAAATGTCCTATAAAACAACAACAATTGGACTGAAAACATATTTGCAGAACTCTGAAGACTGGATACTGAAATGTGTTTTTGAAAGCTATACTCTGTGGCAAGAGAAAATGATAAATATATGCATGAGATTGCCGTAGATTATGACAACATCCAGGAATATACACAACCACCAACAAGAACAGCCAAGATCCTAAAAAACGAAACCAAAACAGGCAACAATAGAAAAACTCAGAAGAAGCTGGCAAGAAAAGCCTTTACATGGCCAGTATCCCACTCGCACCAAACAAGCTGATGTAAATAAATGACACACTCATCAGTGGTTGCGCATTGCAGGAATAAAGGCCGAAAACGGAAGGCCTCATACTTGCAGCCCAAGATCAGTGCCTCCCTACCAAAAACTATCAGACAAATATTGCTAAGACAAATAATGACCCTAAGTGCAGAATTTGTGATATCTACTCTGAAACCATAGATCATCTTGTATCGGGCTGTCCAACCCTTGCCCCAAGTGAATACAAAAAACCACATGACAAGATAGGTCAGTACATTCACTGGAAAATTTGTCAGCACTATGGAAAAGAAGTGGGAAAAAACTGGTACGAACATCATCCTGACCCTGTGACAGATATAGGGAATATAACTATTGTTTGGGATTTCTCTATCCACACGGACAGGACCATATAGGCCAGCAGACTAGATATTGTCATAAAAGGCAAAAATGGCAAGCTCAGTGCTACTTGATAGACAGGGCCGTACCAGCTGATTGAAATATAGCTGTAAAATATATGACAAGTTATCGAAATACAAAGTACTTGAAATAGAAATACAAAAGATGTGGGCCATGAAAGTAACCATCATACCAGTAGTGGTAGGTGCACTAGGTGTAATAAACTAAGGAACCGAAGATTTTACCAATAAAGTACCTGGACAACCGTGCTTGAAAGAAATCCAAAAAGTTGTTCTGACTAGCACTGCTCACATCTTACCCAGATTTCTATCTTTATAAGAAACAAATCTTCCGTACGGGAAATTTCAATGCTGAGTAGAATGAACATCATAGCCATCTCCTGCCTGAGGTCTCTGAGGTGAGACCTGGTCGGATGACGTGTATATACAGATATCAAAGGAAATGATAATAATAATAATCATTCGAAGGGTTATGCACATGAAGGACATATAACTCTAGCATCTTAGGTTGTGGGTAGCAACTTGCTTAACCCAGTATATTTAGATGGACTGTGCAGAAAAACAAAAACAAATAGTTAGTAATAATAATAAGAAGAATAATAATAATATATGGGCAATGGGGCAGGACCACTTGGAACTGCAGCCTGCTACGGGAAGAGTAAGACGCTCTCACCCACCATGAATCTCAGGGTAGTACCTTGAGCAAGGTGGTGAAGGAGAGAGCAGAGGGAAGGCGGTGAAAACAGATGGCGTGATGATGCCAGGTGGAAACGTGATGAGGCAAACTGAAGATGATGGATATAAATACCTTGGTATTATGGAGATGGATCAGATCATGGAAGGTACTATGAAAGCAGCATTCGGTAAAGAATATCTAAAGAGATTGCGGTTAATAATAAAGTCCCAATTAAATGGCAAGAACAAGGTATTAGCAATAAAATCATGGGCTATATCAGTGTTACGGTACGGGGCAGGAGTGATAAATTGGAATATGGAAGACGTAAAAAAGCTTGACAGAATGACAAGAAAGATGATGACTAACTATGGAGCATTGCATCCAAAAAGCGATGTCGACATGATTTATTTACCCAGGAAGATTGGAGGAAGAGGTTTAATTAGCTGTGAGTATTGTATCAGGAGTGAGGAAAATAATTTAGGGTGGTAAGTGAAGAACAACGTAGAGCCGTTGATACAGGGGGTAAAAGTGATTGGAGTAATTGACGTTCAGGATACTTTTAGTAAGGAAGAGTACAAGACGAGGAGCATTGTGGAAAGAGAGGTGGCGTGAAAAAATAAAGTTATACATGGGCAATTTCTAAGAGATATGGAAGAAGGAGCTGATAAATGGGATACATGGTCATGGCTAAGGAAATCGGATCTGAAAGTGGGAACTAAGGCCTTGATATTTGCTGCTCAAGAGCAGGCGCTACGCACAAACTATGTCAAATTCAAGATAGATAGGACTGGGGAATCACCATTATGTAGGATGTGCGGCCAAAGAGGAGAAAGTGTGAGCCATATAGTAAGAGAATGTAGTAAATTGGCACAGCATGAGTATAAGAGAAGACACGACAATGTGGCAAGAATATTACATTGGAAAATCTGTGAGAAGTATAACCTCGCACGAGCGGAGAGGTGATATGAGCACCGACCAGATGCGGTAGTGGAATCAAACGAGGTGAAAGTACTATGGGATTTTAATATACAGTGTGATAAGGTCATAGAGGCAAGAAGACCAGACATAGTTATAGTTGATCATCGGGAAAGGACTTGTAATATATTAGATATAGCAGTGCCTAATGAAAACAGGGTCTGCATAAAGGAACAAGAGAAAGTCGAAAAATATCAATAATTAATTAGGGAAATCTCAAGGATGTGGAACATGAAGAAGGTTACAGTAATTCCAATGGTGATAGGTGCGCTAGGAACAGTCTCTAAGAGGATACAATCATGGATTAAGAAGATTGGTGTTGAAGTAAGGACGGAGCAATTGCAAAAAACCGCATTATTAAGGACGGTAAGAGTACTAAGGAAAGTACTTGATGCCTGATATTGGAAAAAAGGAATATCTAGGGGACCTTTGGTAATTTTTTATTACCAGCTCCCTCAGTATATATGTATATATCGGCACAACATCTGCCTGCGTGAAACAACATAATAAATAATAATAATATATGGGCAATGGGGCAGGACCAGTTGGAACTGCAGCTCCCCCCCTTGCCAGGGATACGACAAATCAACAATGATGAGTCAATTTAATAGAAATTCATACCGCATCGGTTGTCGTGCGGTCTACTGAGGAGCACCTAACCCATCGGAGAACCAGGCTGGGATCGAAAAATGTACTTCTGCAATCAACTCTGCCCACCCCCAAACAATTGTGAGTTACCAAAACGAGGAAATTCCTCAAACTGGACCCCAGGATGTACAATCAAACACAAATAAAGAAAGAAGAACCAAATAGACAAGGGAGGAGTACAAGCAAGCAGTGGCGTAGCGAGGGGAGGGGGGGGGGGCGAAGGGGGCGGTTGCCCCACATGGCACATTTTGGCGGGCGGGACTTTTAGGTTGGAGCGGCACTTAGGGTTTCATGTTTGAATCGCAAATGAGTTTCCTGTTTACAAGTTACAATTATGATAATAATTTTCGATTTTGGCGTTTAGCTTTTGCCTGATAGCTCTTAAAAGACGTCAATAATACAACAGTATAGGCCGTGTAACAATAAAAAGTAAGTAGTAGCAAAGAACTAGCAATTTTTTGTCCTCGTTTTTGCGAATATGTTCAGAAATTTTTTTAGGAAGAAACGCCCACGGGCCATGGAATATGCCGGGGGGAGGCATTTGGGGAATTCGCCCCCAGTGGAACTTCTGCTCGATACGCCACTGCAAGCAAGTAATGGAGGCTTTTTCTAGGGCACAACTAACACCATCACAAGAAAGCAACACTAAGCAAAGTTATACCACATGGAGAGCAGAAAATCCCACAGCAAAACCGAATATGGATCCTAACAAACTTGCAAACGTTAAAAGCGACATTATAAAAAATAAGAAATTGACAGATGTTGAGTTGAATACCATCAGGAAGAAAGTATAAGATAGTGTATACGTAAATATGGAAAATAGTGAACAAAATGAGCAATTTGAAAATGCTGAAACTCAATGTGAAATTCCAGTAAACCAAGATAAAACACCAACAGATAAAATACAGGATGAACAAGAGAATAAAGAATATGAAATGCTAAAAGAAGATATTCAAAGAAAATGGGATGAGGTCAAACATCAAGACGTAAAAGATAGAGATCCACTCTCTAAGATCAACAAAAGTAAAAAAGTAAAGCAACTAATCAGACTTGGTAACAAAGTGATCGCAGACATTAAAGAAAGCTAGAGTTAACTTACAAGACAACCACAGTGGATCTTAACGTTTATCTAGAACAAACAGAAGATCCGCTCTTGAAACTGATACACCAACTTGAGAAGAACAAAAAACTCTACTCTGCAGTAAAGGATGTCAGCAAAATTAAGAATGAGTTAGGAGAGTCAGATCTCGAAAGGAGATATCACGAATCAATCACAAAGTTCGCAAAAAGAGTGAAACAGGAGACTAAGAAAAAGTTACAGGAGAAGATGCAACAAGTTTGGGAAGAAAAACCGATGTATGGTCAATACCCAGCGAGAGTGAATAAGCCAGATGTTGACCAGGAAAAGACACACAAATGGCTCAGGAGCTCGGGTCTCAAATCGAAAACTGAAGGGTTAATTATCGCAGCGCAAGATCAAAGCTTTGCAACAAAGTTGTATCATCATAGGATAATCAAAGATGACGCTGACCCCAAATGTACAATGTGCAAAGAATTCGAGAAGACAGTTGACCATATAGTAGCAGGATGTGCAGTACTTGCCAAGACAGAGTATATTAAAAGACATGACAGAGCAGCAGGATATCTACATTGGAAAATCTGTCAGCACTACCACCTTCCAGCTGCAGGTAACTGGCATGGTCATATACCAGAAACAGTGACTGAAAATGAAAGTGCCACAATATTATGGAACATGCCAGTCAACACAGATAAGCAGATTAATGCCAATAGACCAGATATCATTGCGAAGGACAAGAAGGCTAACAACTGCCTCACGATTGACATGACAATACCATCAGAAAGAAATGTTTCAGTTAAACAAACGGAGAAATTATCAAAGTATAAGGACCTTGAAATGGAAGTTACAAAGATGTGGAAAATGAAGACAAGCACAATTCCAGTTGTAGTGGGGGCGTTAGGTCCCATTACGAAAGGCATGGGGAAATACATCAACCAAATCCCGGGAAGTGTCAATGTAGAAATGGTGCAGAAGATCGTTCTTTCAGGAAGGGCTCATATCTTGAGGAGAACACTCTCTACTACATAAGCACTACACGCAAGTGCCCCAGTGTCATGGGATGACTTCGGCACTGCAGGAAGAAAATGTACAATAACATAGAAATATAATAATAATAATAATAATAATAATAATAATAATAATAATATATTATTATTATTATTATTATTATTAGGTAGGCAAGATGTTTCGGCATCCTCAGAGAGTGGTGCCCCTGCCTTGCCAGCTGGGTAAACGGGTGAGTGAAAGCCACTGCTTGCCTTAATTGGCCGTCAGTGGTAAGTAACCTCACTTAAGGTGTTGGCAAACCTTCCCTGTTAGCCCAAGGACTAGTAAATCCTTCTGACTGTCCTAATGTCCTTTACCTTAAATGGTTGAGTGAGCCCAGGACACTTACGTGTCTGAAAGGAACTCTCCTAGTCTAAGAACAAAATAGATCACATTATCCAACTTCAGCTATTGGACTGGCGTCTTGCTTGCCTTAATTGGTCGGCTTTGCGGAACAGACCCTTAGAATAGTCTGAGAGGAAGTGTGATGGTTATTGAGGAAGTCTCATGATTTATAGGTGCAAAGCACCAGCCCTTGACCATGCCCAACCAACGGAATTGTGTATGTGAGACTGTGGTGTAAAATGGCATTAACTACTCACGATGTTTTTCACTTTGTGATTGCCATACCACTATAATTTATGGGACATGTGCCCACTTTGGCATAATATGGCAATTTGGGCTAAACGACCTCATTGGCTCGTATGAGCTGAATTTCCTCAATAATAATAATTAGGGTAGGAAGGATGTTTATCTGAAACTAATGATCCTGAACGACCAGGGTTCATACCCCTGTGTCTAGTAGGAGTATAGGTGGGTGAAACGTGTCCTCAGGGTGCGGCGACCCTGCCCTGCCGATGCTGGGTAAACCCAGGAACATGCGAAAAACGTGACTGGACAGTGTTGGTCAACCTGCTCTGTTAGTCTAAGGACTGCAACCATTTTTCCTTACAACTGGCTCAGGTACGGCTGACTTTAACTGATTGGTGTGTTCCAGCCTCCTATAATGTCGCTAAGGATTAAATGTTAGTCTAAAAGCGAAACAATATCCAGTCATCAACCCTCGCAGCTGCGCAGTGAAACTGCCCTTGATAGGGTGGGAGTGCTTCACGTAAATGCTGTTTGCAGGCCAAGATGGGTATTCGCTATCGGGGAGTACTTCTTGGAACTAGTCGTCAGTATGTCCTTGTCCTGTCGAGTCTTGTTAGCAGGCAGTCCATAGATTGAGCGCCTTAATGGTAAGATTTGAAATATCCCCATGAGTATCCTAGAAGGTACATTGTTTCCTCTGTCGGCTACAGTCTTGTTGACGGGCTGCCTTTGGAGGCCAAGACCCCTCGCCACTTCCTTTGGAGAATGTGCTGCGATATTAGATAATAGTAATAATAATAACAATAATAAAATCATGAGTCGACCCTTAACTTTAGAAGGAGATGTTCTTGACCGAACAAATGCAGTGCAAGCTGAGAATATTACTAGACCACACATAAACAACTGAGGGAGAGGGAAGAGGCTGGAGTGAACTTTGGAGGAGAAAGTACTACTCTTCAAGATAGAAACTGAGGAAAGAGAGAGAGGAAGGGGATTCATGAAGTATATTAAAAAGATATGGTCAAATAAAGCGCGAACAAAGAAGACTGTCTCAGCCCAGAACATAGTGGACAATGCCAGGAGGTTCAAAGCGGAGGAAGTAATGGGTCAGCGAGAAGGACGATCTGAGAAGCCTGAGTATGAGGCACCACCAGAGAGTATGCACTGGACGACAGCTAAGAAGGCTTGACTGGTTGAAATAGATACGGAGGAAAGGGAACGTGGACTTGGTTTCATGAAGAGGGCAAGTGATAGTTGGGAACAGGAGTTTGGAGAGAGATTAAAAGATCAAAAGCTGAGAGATAATGCTGCTAGATTTAAGAAGGAGAAACAGATTGCGAGCTTTGTCTTGGTGAGAAAAAGGAATGAGGAGCGTGAGGAGGAGGGAACTGAAGCAGGAGTTGAGGATGGGGAATTGAAGGAGAGAGTAAGAGTGGTAGAGGTGTCAGAAAAGGAAGTAGAGCAGGAAACCGATAGAGGAATAGAAGCAGATGAAGCAGCAGAGACAGAGGGAGAAGAAGCATTAAGAGAGGTTTTCACAGTGGAGTTAGCAAAGCTAACACCAACAAATGCGACCAACATCGAAGAAAGGAACAGACTTCCGAAACTTAAAAAACTGCCTCCAGAAATAGCAAAGTGTGCAAATAAGATACTTAGCGAATACCTTAAAAGTAGCAATAAGTTGGAGGAGATCACAGATGCAGTTTATGCCATGGGAAGGGCAATAGCAAGGTTACTGAATGCCAAGGTAAGAGTCAAGGACATAGGAAGGAGATTGAACGGAGAAGGAAATGCAAGAGGGAGGAGGTTACGCAACCAGATTAGGGCAATAAGGCAGAGAATAGCGAGAGTAAATAATAAGCTCTATCGCAGAAGGACTCAAAGAAAAGCAACGAGGAAAGAAGTGAGGATTTTACAAGAACTGAAGAAGTATGTAGAAGGAGGATCAACAGGCACGCAGGAGCTTGTGGAGGCCTCGGAGAAGTGGTTGGATGAGCTGAGGGTGGAGAAAGTGATATTGCTGAAAGCAGTGGAGAAGAGGGAGAGAAGAAAGAATAACGGAATGTTTGTAACAGATGAAGGGGCTTTCTACAAGAGAGTGAATCGTACAAAGGAATTTAAGGGTGAGCCCCCAGCAACGGAGAGATTCGTGGAATTTTGGGGAGGTATGTGGGAGGAGGAGAAGATTACTATTGAACAACCGTGGATGGAGAAAATCAAGGAGAAGTTGAGAAAGAAGATCAGGGATGTACAGGATATCGAGATAAGTGAGGAGACCATTGGGAAAGTAATAAAGAGGAGGAATAATTGGAGCTCGCCTGGTATTGACGGAATCCAGAATTTCTGGTGGAAGAAGTTTAGTGGAACCTGGAAGGATTTAGAAAGAACAATGAATAGCTGGAATGAAAATCCAGAGGGCATCCCTGAATGGGTGACTTTAGGCAGGAGAGTCCTTTGACCGAAAACCGAGGACTTGTCATTTGAGGAGGAGTACAGACCGATAACGTGTCTAAATACTTCGTACAAGTTATTCACTGGTATGATAGGACGGTACATGAGAGATCATGCTCGACGGAACGAGATATGGGATGAAGGACAACTAGGAGCCTCAGAAATTATGTAAATCGTTTGATAAAAACAACCAAGTCTAATTATTACAACTCAAAATTACTTAATGCGAAGAACAGCAAGGCAAGCTTGAAAATTATTAATGAAATATCAAATCGACAATCTAAAACCACTACGATTAATAATCTACAAGTAGACCGAAACTACATAACCGGCGACAAAAACATCGCTGAAACTTTTAATCAATACTTCTCCAATATTGGTCCCAATCTAGCGAACAACATACCAAGTAGTGGTTTCGATCCCTTGATCTATATGACCCCGACACAAAACTTATTTCACTTAATAACAATAATCCAAGAGGATTTGAAATGTGCATTGAACCTAACGAAAACTAGCAAGTCAGCTGGACCTGACAAGATTTCAGCAAAATTACTAAAGGAAACAGGTGACTCAATAATTGAGTCTTTGGTTTATGTTTTCAATTTATCGTTAGAAACAGTTATTTTCCCTCAAGATTTGAAAGTAGCTTGTGTCTCACCTATTCACAAAGCCGGATCTAGATCTGATTGCGGAAATTATCGACCCATATTTGTTATTTCCGTAGTTGCAAAACTTATTGAAAAAATCGTTTATAATCAATTATCCTCTTTCCAAAAAACTAACGAAATCATTATATCTCAGCAACCAGGCTTTCGGAAAAAACACTCGACAGAGACCGCACTTCTTCATTCCACAAACCAGTGGCTAATCAATATGGATAATGGTCTCGTCAACGGTGTTTTATTTCTTGATTTAAAAAAGGCGTTTGACACCGTTGACCATGACATACTTATATCCAAACTCCAAATGTATGGTGTGCATGGAACTGCTCTCCGGTGGTTCCAGTCATACATTCACAACCGTAAGCAAATTTGTAAAGTGAATCAAGCGATGACGAGAACGAAGACTGTTAGCTGCGTTGTACCGCAAGGGTCTAACCTTGGACCGCTACTGTTTTTACCATATATCAATGATTTGCCAACTGTCTTAAAAAAACAAATGCAGCCTTATTCGCCGATGACACCAACTTATCGTGCTAGGGAAGCAATTCTTTACAAATCGAAGAAAAACTTAACTCAGATCTTCAAAATGTCCATAAATGGTTGTCAAACAATTTAACTTTGAATAAAGAAAAGACTGAGTACATGATTATCTGACCACGACAAAGCTTACAAGCATTCTCAGATAATGATCCTGTCTTAATGATTGGGGAGGAGACTATCAAATGAGAATCAAATAAAAAGGTGTTAGGTGTAATCATCGATGAACAGCTGAAATGGGACAAACACAATGAAGGGCAATGCAAAACCATATCTAGAAATCTTAGCTTGTTAAAAAAAAGCTAAACAGTTTGTACTTCAAGATAATTTAATCACCATGTATAATGTACTGGTGTTCCCCAATTTCAATTATTGTCCCACTGTATGGCATGATGGTAACAATTCTAATATAGATAAACTATTCAAACTGCAGAAGCGCGCAGCTAGGATTATTACTGGATCTACATATGAAATTCGGTCAGTCGAAATCTTTAATAACTTAAAATGGTCTCCTGTCATCAACACTCTGAATCAACGTGAATCGATAACGATGTACAAAATACTTAAGGGTTTAGCACCAAACTATTTGTTACAATTGTTCAACACATGTGATAACCACTATTGTAACTTACGGAGTAATAACACCAAACTTATATTAAATAAGCCAAAAACTAATTTCCTAAAGAGAAGTTTTTCCTATAAAGGAGCTGTGTGTTGGAACAGGTTAGGTGAACATATTGTAAACAATATCAATACAAAGACCTTGAAAACATTTAAAAATCTGTTAGCCGACCAGTGAAGAGTTCACTTATTTTATTTCGTAAATAGCTATATATAGTTTGAAATACAGGTATGCAATATATTAGTTTAATGTTTGTTAGTAGAAATTTTACACGGCCCTTTGAAAAGCAGACTATCTGAAAGGTTACCGTGTTTAAAGATCGTTAAATATCAATATCAATATCAATACTTATTGATAAGTGTATAATGGACGAGGTAAGAGAACGCAAAAGGGACCTGGCAGTCTCGTTTTACGACTACAGGAAGGCGTACGACAAAGTTCACCATGACCGGATGGTGATGGTGTACGATTGGATGGGAGTACCTAAGCCGTTTATAAATGTGCTACGGAAATTGATGAGCAGTTGGAAGACACGGTGAGAGTTGAATACTGGAAATCACAAGGTGCAGAGTAGATGGATTAGAATACTTGTGGTTTTTTACAAGGGGATAGTTAATCGCCGGTAGGATTCTGTCTGACTGAGGTCCCAGTTACAATGCTACTGGAGGAGACAACGGAATATAGGATGGGACCCTTCGTGAAAGGCTCTCGAAGAGGACGCACAGCTTATTTATTGATGACCAGAAGACCTACCAGGAAAGTCATAAACAGATGGAAGCTGCTAACGAGATAATCGTGAAAGTTAGCGAAGATACAGGGGCAGTGTACAGGGTGAAGAAATGTGCGGAGAAGAGGTAAGATGACTGAAGGCAAGGGCTTGACTATACTGGAAGAGAGGGCAGATACTGGACCCAAAGAAGGACGACTTCTACAAATTTCTTGGAATAGAGCAGGGGAAGTAGATAAACAAAGAGGAAGTATTGCAGTGAATCAAGGAAGAAATGCGAAAGAGGATGGAGATCCTCGTGGAACTTGAGCTGTATGATAAGAATCTCATGAAAGCGATCAATTGCAGTCATTCCGGTTGCGGCCTACGCCATGAATGTATGCCAGTTCACCCAGAAGGAGTTATATGACCTTGACATGTTGGTGAAGGATATTCTACGCAAGAGAGATATGCTGAGCCGACAGGTAAGTGATGAGAGGCTCTACCTGAAAAGACAGGATGGAAGACGCCGATTGAAGACCCTGCGGCAGGTTTATAAGGAAACAAAGGTGCTGGTGGCAACGTACATGGTTTGTAGCACGAGTCGCTGGATAAGGATTGCTTGGAAGAGAGAGTCTAACAGCGAATGCAAGAGCTTAAAGAGGAAAGCAGAACAAGCGCTGCGTGAAGTTGCAGTGAAGGTTAAATTTAGGGAGGAAGAAGTCTGGAATGATAGTGAGAAAATGGAGAAAGAGTGGGCAGGATGCTGGGCGGAGCTGAAGAAAGGAATGCAGAACGGCTAGACAAAGAAGTTGAAGAATGATTATAAGAAGAAGGGTATGCAGAGTCAAGTGTTTGCAGGGCAGAAGAACGAGAGCCTTGTGTGGTTGAACACAAACATCACACCGCAGAAGATGGCTGGAATCATGGATTTGCGGGAGCAGATTGTGGAGACTCGGAAGTGGAACGTGTTGCGTGGGATAGGAGGCGGGGACGGAAAATGTAGATTGTGCAAGAAGTTTGATGAAACCGTTCAACACCTGCTTGCAGGGTGTGAGGTTCTGGCAGGAACCGAGTATCTCGCTAGACACAACAATGCTTTGATGGTACTGGCTGTTAGCTGGGCCTTTGAGAGAGTACTTCTCCCTGCCAATACAGCATGGTACACTGTTGGATGGGAGAAAGGCTATGTCCTAAAGGAGAACGGGTTCAAGTTGTGTTGGGATTTCGAGCATAAGATGAGAAAGACCAGCTCTACACGCAGATCAGACTTGACATTGGAGGACGAGAAAGCGAGGAAGATCTGGTTAGTGGACATGTCATGCCCTTTAAGTGCATAACATTGAGGAAGCGACGAGATCGAAGTTACAGAAGTATCAGCAGCTGGCATTCAGTACCAAAGAAAAGAGAAGGTACAGAGTTGAAGTAGTGCCGGTAATAATTGGATGCCTGGGAGTTGGTGGCGAAGATGCAACCAGAGCAGTGAGGGAGATTAATGGAGATGAGGACAGTGTGATTAGGATAATCAGTACAATACAGCAGACGGTGCTTTCTGAGGGGCAAACAATAATTAGGAAAGTGCTTGGCGGAGTGGTACAGCCGGAGTAGTGAACGTACAGCCGAAGCGCGTCAGCTTCAGTGTGAACCAATGGGAACACGTGTACCTCGGTTACCTCCCAGCAATATTTGGTGGGAGGGAATAATGGCCAGAATATGAACTGGTTAATAGAAACATAATAACAATAATAATAATAATAATAATAATAATAATAGTCATCAGCAGCGGCGTATATAACAATTTCTGCAGGGGGGGGCGAGATTTGAAAAATTTCCGACAGGAGTTAGCCTAAATCGGTTTACCTGAACAAACGGCAAACGCATTTTTAGGAGTCATTTAGAGCTGAAAATTAGTAACAGCAGGCTTGCCTTGGCTGTAGTACGCGGACACGGCGGCGCCAACCAACTAGCATGGACTGGCTTCTTTTCAAAACACAAAATGTTACCAACAAGTTTATAGGCTATCTTGATTACAAGATTTTCCTATTTTGTACTACTGCATTTGCAACTGACTGTGCACTGTGCGTTAATTAACGCATTGTTTCAAAGTTAAAACGTTGACGTTTATTGGACAAAACTTTACGTTGTTAGGCACCTGTCAACACGAACTGCGAGGAATGAATTTTCTAATGCTAATTTATAGGCAGACAGTTGCCATATTTCAAAAGAAAACGTTCGGTTTTCTCTATTCGGTTTAGGTAAAAGATGTTTAAAGTAGTTTCAAATTTTCATTTACCGTAATATTTTATCATTTCTATGATCTACAAATGTCTAATTTTTGACATTTCTAGTCCTGAGGGTTTCTTGACTTCTCAGCGAACAAAATATAGTAAGGTATCCTCTCTCAAATTTTCCGACAAGCTCTAAATTTTCCGACAGAAATTTCCGGCGGGAGGGGGGTCGCCCCCCTGCTTCTCTATATAAACGCCACTGATAATCAGGGCTTCGCTGAAAAACGCTTCGGTGATGTGAGTTCCCTGGTAAAATAACATTATCATTGTCATTATCATTATCATTATCAAAAAGCGCGAGGCCCCCAAAAATTGTGCGGGCCCCCAAAAAGCGCGGAGGCGCTGGCACGTCCCCCAAGTTCCCTCCTTCCCCCCACCTTTAATCCGCCACAGTGGCGATAAATACTTCTTTTGGAAACAGTCGGTATTCCATACAACCATATCCTAACATCTGTCGGTCTCATACCCGAGAAAATGGAAATATCTGGAACGAAATGTCAACGAGACTAGTCAATTGCAAACATTGCTAACTCAGTTTTCGAAAACCTCATGCACCAAAGGTGATATAAGGCGGTTATATACCTTAAACCTCCGTATCACTTAAACACCTCGTACTCAGTGTATAGACTTAAGAAATGACCAAAGTAAGTGTACAGAATGTACAAATAGAAAATTAAAACCATGTTAAACATGACTGTTGTCAGCATGAAACATGTTGCAATGATAGGGTGGTTTGGAAAAGCTAAATTGGCGAAAGAAACGGAACGGAAGTTGAATTCGCCACAGTTACATATGAGTCATACTATTGCAAGTCCGCAACTTGCTGACCAAGAAGGAGATACGTTCTTAAATCTTTTGCAGCAAGATATAACTTGCACTATTTCACTCTTAGTTACGCTACACGACTTTACTCGTCAAGGGGTGAGCTCCCGCAAGGAGAGAGTTAATGGACATTTAGACATCTTGGAAACAATATAGAATATTAGAATAACAAAAGATTGGTAACAATAGCCAAAGCTAAAGTTGTTTTAATCAAAGGCCGATAACGACAGTTCTACAAAAAAAGAAAACTATTTTATACAGTATTTGGTTCGTCCTGTTCGTTATTTTTGAGCAATTTTTGTTTTAGTGAGATTTTCTTTTGATCTCGTTTTGTTTCATCAACGCATTGATGCTTACTTAGCATTCACGTATATTCACTTATTTTGTTTTTAATTGAATTCTTCGAAGAAAAGCAACTCCTAAAACTACTCCTGAAACTAAGTTTAAATTTGCGGAGAAGTCAACGCGTTTTTACGCTCAACTCAATGACATTTAATTCAAACATTCAAAATTTCAGAAGTATTTTTACTAAGAGTTTTGTCACGGGAAAAGTAAATGAAAAAATATCCTTACGCTTTGGAAGCCGTAACAAAAATGCTGGGATACCGGCAACGCTACAGGTTTTTTCAATAGCCTTTTCAAAGAAGTACTATATCACACCAGTTTACGTAACATGCTGTATTTATTTAATGGAAAACATGCTGCTGAAGTGTGAATATCACATGTGGAATATTGTCGTAGATCGTTTACATTCACGACATTTTAAAATCTTCTGACATGCAAGAAAATGGTTTGCTGAGGTAAAGGGAGGTAGTAATCTTTAAAATGGCAAGACTTTGTTACGGATACCAGATTAACCACCAACCGTAAGTGTGCATACATATAAAGCCTGAAAATAAACGCCACATTTATACTTAGTGCTAACAAATATTTACCTGCTCTTGTACTTTCTTGTACTTTAATTTCTTTAACGATCTCTGCAGAATGCAACAAAAAGAATATTACTAAAAGAATTTCGATGCTCATCTGCCTTTATTGTCAACGTCTTGTTTATTTTTAAATAACAGGTCTTTTTTGCATAAATACTTTTACGGAAAATATTGTATAAAAACCTAAATCGTACATAAACTTCTTTATCAGCTGTAAAGGTTTGGATACTGTTTAAGTTGAACAAAAACAAAATAAATCGACGTCTACATCAGTGCCAAAGCATTGCTAAACGATCTAACTTTTCACCTTGTTTGCAGTGAGTTACTCTAGAACATGGCGTTTGTCGACAGGTGTATGCCAGCAGACAATGAAGTTCTAATTCGAGTGCATATTATAAAACAAATTCATAAAGGGGTTTGTGATAAACATAACTAGTAGAAGTTGCATTATCGGATCTAAAACACTCGCCTATTGCTTTGTGTTTTATTCCCGAAATAGAAGTATTGGCTTTAGCCAGAGTAAAGTTAAAAAGTCAAGTAATGGAATAAGAGGGGTTAAAAGAAGTTATAATTATTAAATGAATTTGGTTCGTTTCTTCATAGTTTTTCGCACCATTTCAAGTTTTTCGTTGTTCTCCTCGAAGAACATTCCAAAATAAAAAATAAGACAAAAAAAACAAAAGGGCGAAAAAAGCAAAATACCTATCGACCAGGGATCACACTCAGGAAACTAACAGCAAGTGCCCTATTGTTTAAAGCAAATTACATTAATCTAGGGTGCAATGAATTAAAGTACAAGTGTGGGTGCAATGAATTAAAGTACAAGTGTTAGTGTTCGGAAATACCATTAGATTAAGTGCTACCAAATAAAAAAAAAACAAAATAGTGTCTACGATGTCCGGGCGGAGCACAGTTGGCTCCGTGTTCGTCCTCATTCTCGGAGGCCGACATGTCCACTTGCGGAGTTTCGACGCTTTCTTCAAGAAGTGCAAGCTTTGCTACCGGTCGCACCATGGTTCCCATCTTGGTCTTCATCTCAGCTACTCGGACAACTCTGTTTTTACCTGCTATAAGATGAATAACACGGCCTTACGGCCGCACTCCACGAGGGGACTGTGGATCTACCACGAGCACGAGATCGCCTTTCTCGAGATTCCTCACATCCTTTGTCCATTTTCTTCATTCCATGAGGGAAAATACGTATTTTCTAAGCCACCTTTTCCAAATGTGGACGGTCAGTGCTAGAGCCTGGTGCCATCGTTTCCTGCTTGACATTTTTCTATCCACAAAGACATGGGGTGGCAGGTTTTGATTTGAGCGTCCCAACAGGAAGTGATTGGGTGTAAGGACTTCTTCATCAGCCAAGTGAGTGCTAACATGCGTCAGGACGGCCATTGAGTAAGGATTCCACTTCCTTTACGATGGTCAAGAGGACTTCGTTGGTGAGCATCTGATTCTGAAGGATTGCGCGCATTGTTCTATTGCGCGACCTCACAAGGCATTTCCAAATTTCGCCACAATGTGTGGTGGACCGTGGGTTGAAACACCATTCGATGCCTTCTGGCAACAATGAATTGATTCGATGATAATTCCATCAGTCTAAGTAGATGCGTCACTCTTTCTCGGCGCCCACGAAGGTTGTACCATTATCTGAGTAGATAACCTGCGGCTTGCCCCATCTGGAGATCATCCTGCGCAGGGCCATGATGTAAGAATTATTCTCAAAGGTATGCGCCACCTCGATGTGCACAATACGGTTTACCAGGCATGTGAAAAGGCAACAGTATCGCTTCTCGGCCTTTCGCGACCGTTTTACAGCAAACGGTCCGAAATAATCTACTGCGACAAATAAAAAGGAGGGGAATACGCGATGAGCCGGGCTGCCAGTAGATCGGCCATGATCGGTACTTGAGGCAGTACTTTGCATCGTCGACAGTATGGGGATCGATATGTGAATTCCAGTTGAATGGTATGGCGAACGTGTTTGTTGCCTTCATGGTGGCAGCGTAAGTGGTAGTTAGTTATCATTAATTTTGTCATATGGCATTTGGGTGAAAGAATAATTGGGTGGTGAGTCGCGTATGACATGGGACCTTTTGAAATGAAACCCCTAGAGCGTAGAATCCCATTTGAATCGAGGGAAGGAGCCAAAGTCAGGATACGGCACTGCCGGGGCACGCGTGTTTTCTCATTTAAGCACATAATTTCTGACGAGAAGACTTCTCTTTTTGACCTCTTTATCCAAGTTTCTCTAGTTTCGCTTAGTTCGAGCGAGGCTCAGATGCCCAACCTTACAATTCTCTTTCGGGCGTCGACAATTGCTTAGAAAACGTAAGACCCATAAGGTAACTCCGAGGAGTCTATCCCAAGATGAGGAACGGTTTGGGTCGAGGAAGTAAACGGGTGCTAAGGCCGTGGCGTTCGTCCAACCTTTTGAGTCAGCAACACTCTCCTCATCGGCGATGTTGTCTGGTTGTGGCCAAAATTCTTCAGGCTGAGATAGGAAAGCCGGCCCATTTAACCATCGAAAACTAGGGCGGAGTCTAATGCATGCAATTCACGACTTCCATCGTCAGCCACGTTTATCTAGCCGGGTACGTGTCACCACTGTTCAGGGTTCATCAAATCATGGATCTCAGCCATACAGTTGGCAATGAATGCTGGGTGACGGCGACTTGTATTGTTGATCCACCCAATGAGGGTGCGACAATCACTCCACAAGTGACGGGAGTCAATCTCGTACGTGTGGTTTTCCTTCACAGCTTCCCAAAAACGAGCACACATAAAAGCGGCTTGGAGCTCAGGTTGCGGAATACTTAGTTGTCGAAGAGATGCAACTCGAGTTTTTTCCTTCACGAAACAGCACTGGATCAACCCATCGTCGTACAGGGAACGCAAATTGGCGACAGCACAGAAAGCAGATTCAGATGCAACGCCAAATAGGTGGGCTTGAGTGTTAACTGGTGAGGCAGGGACTGATTCATAAAATCGAGGAAGGTTAAACAATTCCAAGTCACTGAGATGATCTCGCCACTTTGGGAAAGGTGCCAACTCCTTCTTGGGAATCTCTTCGTCCCATCTCCGTTTCTTACGCCAGAGATCTTGGAGGAATTTCTTCGCTTACAGGGTAAACGGGACAACAATACCCAGAGGGTCGTATATGGAGGAGACGAGACTAAGGATCTGTCTTTGTGTTTCTACTGGTTTTTGAGGCCTGAGGCGAATAACGAACCAGTTGGTCTTAACGGTCCAAACGACCCCAAGAGCACGTTCTACTAGAAGGTCACTTTCGGGCTCCAGATCTTTCAAGGATGTGGCGAGTTCTTTTGGTTGGATACGACTTAAAACCTGTTTGGAGTTGCTACACCATTTAGTCAGACGGGAATCCTCTTCTCGATAAAATCTGAGTGAGGTTGGACTGAAGTTGTACTGCCGAATTTTCATTTTCCTTAGACTTGAAAAGGTCGTCCATGTAAAAGTTATTTAGCACTGCTTCCGTAGCCCTTGGAAATTGTGTGGAGTTACCATGTGCGGTCCGACGCAGGACATAATTGGCTTAAGCGGGGAACGAGTTTGCTCCAGAAATGTGGCGAAGAAAAAGGTAAACGCTCATAGGTGAATCACTACTTTCTCTCCATAGGAAACGCAGTACTACTTCATCTCGTGGCTGAACCGCTACCTGGGAAACATTGCTTCGATGTCTGCTCAGAGGGCGATTCTCACTTCACGAAAGCGCCCTAATATCTCGATCAGGGAAATAATTAGGTCTGGACCTGTCAGTAGTTGGTCATTTAGAGATGTGTGTCCAAAGGCGGCAGTAGCGTTACAAGCCTGCCATGACTTTCCGGGTTTGTTCGGGTTCACGACGGGATGGTGGGGAAGAAACCATTGGTGCCTTGCCGGCATTGTCGCTTCCTCCGGGGTCAATTTCTTGATATAGCCCATCTGCAAATCGTTATCTATCGTACTCTGGTGCCCCATCGCGAGGGCCGTGTTCTTTGCAAGTCGCTTTTTCAGGGAACGAAGATGGTTCTCGGCAACGGGGCAGTTATTCATTACTTTGGCTGTGGAGTGTTTCCAAAAGAGTCCAGTTTCGTGACAATCGCCAAGTTTCTTCGTTGTCGATTCCAAAATCTTGTGTGCAATTTCGTCTTCTTCCGACCTGGAGCTTTTCCTGTCGCACTTGCACCCAAAGGACTCAGTTTTCCATCGCTCTTGCCCCTGTCTGTGGAGGTCCTCGTCTGGAGTGGATACGTGAACCTTTAGCACGTGCTCAGTTCCCTTTGTTGGGCCAGGTAGATGCGCTGCACCCTTCCATCTGAGAGCTGCACGAACAGTACGGGGAATGCCTTTGGGGCCGGTCCGAACTTGTAATGGAACAACGAGGTCGAAGACATAGTAGTAGTAGGTAGTAGTAAAAACTTTATTTAAAAGTCACACGCTGGCCTCGTCAACTAAAGCTGATTTCCACGAGGGGCGTGTGAATAACATATATAAGAATACATACAATTGTATACATTACATACATATTAATATGAAACAATGTAACCACAACTACAATACACTACACAGTACTAGTATATCAATCAAGCATGCATAAAATAAATTACAAAACAGGTTAAAAAATGCCACACTAGATTTAACTCCCGATAAAACTTAGGAGGTGTAAGCACGAATTCTATTTTTAAATATTGTCAATGTATCGGAATAACGCACATCTGCAGGTAGAGAATTCCAAACTTTAGCTCCATTGTAAGAAAAACTTTTCTTTAACTTTTCAGATTTTGGTTGAGGCAATTGCAGCAAGGTAGAAGAGCCCCTGAGGTCGTAATGAGTAATAGTTTTCTTATGTTCAAACAATTCCGCAAGCGAGCTCGGAGCCAAGTTATTTAGAACCTTATACATTGTTTTTACTTTTGACTTGGCTCGTCGAGTCTCGAGAGTTTCCCATCCTAACCTTTTTATTACTTCTGGTCCAGAAATATCATTTCTAAAGTTCGTTATTACCCTTGCAGCTCTATTTTGAAGTTTTTGAAGCTGCTGGAAAGTCCGACACCCATGGTATCCCATACTTCACTGCAGTAGTCAAAATGAGGATTAATTAAAGCATTGTAGATAGAGATCAGAGTGTTTCGATCAACTAAATCGCGAATTTTCCTAATAGCTCCTATTCCTGAGGTAACTTTTTAGCGACTTTATCGATGTGTCTATTCCAAGAAAATTTATCATCAATTTCAACTCCAAGTACGGTAGCATTACAGACTTATGATTAATTTTGAGATCTGGCTGTGTGACAAGGTTGTTTAATTTATGAGCTGAACCAATGAGCATAAATTCTGTTTTTGCAACATTAAGGTTCAATTTGTTGGTTAAAAGCCACTCATTTATGCATGTAAGATCACTATTCATGTTCAACTCAATTTCCTGTATACTTTCACCGGCTACTGTAAGATTAGTATCATCGGCAAACAGCCGAGGAGTAGCCTGATTTAGACACTCTGGAAGGTAATTTAAGTATATGAGAAAAAAGACAGGACCAAGAATAGACCCTTGAGGAATAGCATATGTAATACGTCTTTCAATTGTCATTACGTCACCTAATTGACATATTTGATTTCGATCAGGTAAGTATGAACGTATCATGGACAAGGCACTTCATGTTATGCCATAAAGTTCTAATTAGCATAACAGAATACCATGGTCAATTGTATCAAATGCCTTCTTAAGATCTAACAAAACAACCAAGTTAAACATTTTACGATCCATATTAACATACCAGCTGTTCGAACTATCTGGAAATATAAATATGAAACCGGAGATGATAAAGAAGAGATGGAGGGAGTATATAGAGTAACTATTAAATGTAGAGAATGATTGGGATGGAATTGTAGATTGTGAGATAGTTGAAGGACCACGAGAGCTTATCACAGAGATGAAAGTAGAGAAGAGGATAGGGCAGATGAAAAGCAGGAAGGCAGGAGGTCCGACGGAATTGGTGGGTGAGATTATCCGTGCAGTTGGTCAGGTAGTGGAGAAGAAGATGACAGAGATCTGCAATATGGTAGTGGACGAAGATAAGATACTGAAGGACTGGGAGCTGAGTACCCATTTAAAAAGTTAAAGGTGACCCATTGGAGTGTGGGGCACATAGGACAATAAAGTTGTTAGAACACGGGACGAAGGTATTTGAGAGGGTTCTGGAGAGAAGGTTGATAGGGAAAGTAAATATTAATGGCAGGCAGTTTGGATTTATGCCAGGGACGCGGACGACAGATGGGATCCTTGTGGTACTACAGATGCAGGAGACGTTTCTGGCGAATAAGAGACTATTGTATTACGCATTTGTGGATCTGGAGAAGGCATTTGATAGGATGCCCAGAGAAGAGGTTAGGTGGGAATTGAGGAAGCTGGAGGTTGAAGAATGGCTGGTGAAAGCGGTGATAATAAAGTGTAAGAAAGCGAAAACAATGATCAAAACGAAGCATGGAAACAGTGAGGAGTTTGAGGTGAAGGTTGGGGTACATCAGGGATTTGTTTTGAGTAAATTACTGTTTGAGGTTGTGATGGAAGCGCTGACCCAAGACGTTAGGGAGGGCCTGACGTGGGAGCTGTTATATGCTGACGATTTAGTTCTGATGGCTGAGAGCATTGAGGAACTTAATGGGAAAGTGCTGAGGTGGAAACAGTACATGGAGGCGAAAGGGTTGAAGGTGAACATTGGTAAAACAAAGGTGAAGGTGTCAGGGAAGAATTGTGGTGATGTTGAAAGACTGGAGACGTTGCCATGTACTGTATGTGGAAAGGGTGTTGGGAGCATTTCCATCAGATGTACGAGATGCAATGGATGGGTACACAAGTGATGCTCAGGTGTGAAGGGCTCTTTGGTTGGAGTTAAGGATACGTTTGTGTGCAAGATGTGTGAAAGAGCAGGTGATGAAGAGGATAGGAATGTGAAGGAGAACTTGGATCTGGGAAATGGAGTTCACTTAGAGAATGCTGGAAAATTTTGTTAGCTGGGTGATATGCTGAATGGGGGTGGAGGAGCAAATCTCGCATCCGTGGCAAGGGTCTATTGTGTGTGAAGGAAGTTTATGGAGTTATCAAGGATCTTGACAAGGAAGGAAGTGTCATTTAAACTGAAGGGGAAGCTGTATGTGACGTGTGTGAAGAGTACTATGGTATATGGAAGTGAAACGTGGGCCATGACGGCGGACCAGAGTGGGAGACTGGAATGTACGGATGGTGAGATGGATGTGTGGTGTATTGCCGAGGGATAGAGTGCCAAGTGCAAAGCTGAAGGAAAGAATGAAGATTGAGTAAGTGTCTGATGCTGTGAAACGGAATAGGTTAAGATGATTGGGACATAGGCTGCGGAAGGATGATGATGATTGGGTGAAAAAAATCATGTCGTTTGAGGTGGAAGGTAAGAGAGGACGGGGAAGGCCGAGAATGACATGGAGCCAGGTGGTGGAAAGGGACATGAGAGAGTGTGGGTTGAAGAGAAGGATAGGGAGAGGTGGAGGAGGCTGCTGTGTAGAGCCGACAGCCAAACCCTGCGAAAGCAGGAAAAACGGCCGTAAAACGACTGTTGTTTGTAATCTCTCTTGCTCTTTCATGCCAACTTTCAACAGTTTCACCCCTCACATCTGCTTCTTCTCCAGCCACCTTCCCTGGTTTCAAGTTACCCATTTCAAAATCTTTCACATTGAATGTCGGGCATGGTCAACAACGCTATTTGTAATTCACCAAAAAAATTGTAAATGCTCAAGCGGCGGGCACAATAAGTCAATATTACCTTGCTGTTACCACTTTCATTAGTTACTGGTTTGTCCAAAGCATACAAAACTACCAAATGTTCTATTTATGTATGTTTTAGCGGTGAAAAAGACCCCACAGAGGGTTGTAAAAGATATATGAACATCTTTATGAAATTTAACGTCCTTTATTTCTGTTCTTTGGTAGCATTTGATGAGCTGACTTTTACTGCAATCCGTTCTTTTGAAATTAAGTTACCTTCATTAGTCACCGGCAAACCTTTTAACGACTGTTACCTGCAGGTTCCCGGGTCTTTCTGGAAACAGTGTTTCTTGCAGTGACATTGAAATGTATAGAACTGTATCGCGCAACAATGGCAGGCTGAATATAATTTACACATCAAAGACCAATTGATGACAAGTTGATATAATATGCCGCCAAACTAGTTTCTTCTACATTGAAGAACTCTCGAAACCCAGCTTTCGTTATTTCACAGCGGTCTTTTAATCGACACAAAGTCTGTAAACAAACGCTACAAGTCTACAGAGAAGATGATTGGCAGTACAGGAGTTAGCCAGAATTGTTGATCAGGGTATTGCTACTTACCATATTTAATAGCTTCTTTCCCAGTTCCTTGATCTCCTTTCACGTTTTCTAAAATAAAATGACCAGAAATATCGGTTCATCTCCACTGTCATGACAGCAGTATAAAAAATTTGATTCAAATAAGCTCATTGTACCATGGTATTAATATGATCTTAAATGTAGTTCATATTTCGCCAATTGAATAATATACCAAGAGTAGACGTATTTTTATTAAGATATTTTAAGATATTTTTATCAAGATATTTTGATTAAGAATAAGGTCATTCTGTGGACGAACTACTTGAACTCGTGGCCCGTACCATTTACGATCATTGAGTTTGCAATAAAGTACGTGAATGAAATATATTTTAAACGAGCTTTACGAAGCTTTTCAGTCTGTTTTTATTATCATTTGATATGCTTAGGACGTACAAATCGTCCTACTTCATGATTGCTACTACTGAAGATTGCTGTACTCGATTTTGCTAGTTGAAGACAACGTCCACTGCGTCATTTCTATGCACGATTTTTCAATTGCCATGGATTTGAAATAATCTTGGAATTAACTGATACAAATAGAGCATTATAGATTACAACGACAAAACAAATACGCGATATAATATAACAAAGGTATCAATAGAAATTGAAGTACTGCCTTGTTATAAATTGTAAGGATTTTAAATTGCAATTAAGATGTTCAAGTTAAGACAGTAGACGGTCCATTTGCTTTTTTGTTCGAATTTATGTTATTAGGATATGGAATCCTTCTTTTGAGATGTTTGTAGATTTGAAAATTACTGTCGGTTTGATTAAAATACTCGTGTACCTTTTGTAGAGCTGCCTTCAGGTCCCTCCAACATAACGAACTTTAAATCTCGCACGTTTAAAGTGATAAAAAACTTTAGACTTCGAAAAGAAAGTTCATATATCACTGTTGGTGAAGATGTTGCCTATAATAAAGGCTATGACGAATCTAGCCTAGCCGAGTAGAAAAGTTTGATATCAATATTTTTTTGATAATTGTTGATTATTCGCCGAAGTTTGTTCAATGCCAGTTGGGTAAGAGCCGAAGCACGATTGGTAAAGTTTAAATGACTTTAGTCACAGTAGTAAACGTCGTATGAACGAGATTCGAGCGAAACAAGGTGGCCGACCTCCGTGAGGGTAACCCGTATAAACCTTTGTTGCTAATCGATACTGTCACAACTCTCTTTTCTTACGTTTAAGAAAATTGTAAAGTTTAAAGCACTACTACCATAAATGGAACTGATGGAACAATGCCTGAGTTAGTTGAAACATCAATGTAAACGCATGCACGCCCAATGGCCGAAGTCTGTTTCATTGCGTCTCATGAAATCGCACAACGCAGAACTAATCATATACTTGGAGGTCTGTTATATGGTCTTGGTAGTGTTTTGGTAGGGGTCGGGTGCGCGTCGATCTGCGAAGTCCATCATCTGATGGCGAGCTAAGCTAATTTGGTGCTGGTAGGGTTTGCTGCGGCTCTTCTGCGCTGTGGCGGGGCTTGGTTAGGAGTGCGTCGGGGATATATGGGGGTGGAGGTGGAGGATGCTGTTCCAAAAGAGGGTCCTACTCTTCGTCTGTGCGGTATGATGTGGGTAACGGTAGTGTGTCTGGTACGTCAGGTGGAACCTTAAAGCACTCAGATAACTTCACGCGCTATAATGAGCTTCATAACTGGCACCCGTTGAACTTCTCGATATTGCAGAATGGGAGGTCAACCAACACGACAAGGTAACGGTGTCGAACTCGTGATTTGTTCCTCTCTGGGTGGAGGTATAGCTAGTCTCCAGCTTTAATGGGAGATGTAGGCTGAGCCTGTGCAGTAAAACACTTATTAAAAGGGTGATTCGTGAGATGCTGTTAATGTTGAGAAGCTATCAGGTTGCCGTCGCCTAGAATTATCTGGAGATTAGAGAATTGGTCCCTCTGGATGCACATGTATCGAGTGGACAGTTCACGCGAGTGGATACGAGAGTTCAAAACGGCAGTCGCTACTGCTAGTATGCATGGTGATAAGGCCCACCTAACGGACCTTGATGTACTAGTTCACCTTCAAACTCTGATTGCCTTTTCGGCGACAGGGTTCTTGTTAAGTTTTTTTGGCATGATCAAGTTTCAAGTTTATTTTGTGCTGGTGTAGCAGTTTGTCGTGGACAAGTGCCTTGAAACCAGGATGATTATCTGTGCAGATGACTGCCGGAGGGCCGTCCATGGGTCGCTTTCGGATGTACAGTTGTATGAGAGCATCCCATAGTGTTCGATGTCGCTCGTTTTCGAGCAGGAGGGTTGAAGTGTCGGATGTCACGATCTCTCAAAGAGCTAGTGTTAACTGACTAGAACACTTGATGACATCGGCTGCAAAGGACTGACCAACTGAATCGGGGGTGGAAGAGGTTGACTGCTCAATTCGTCCGGTTAGAGTCTGTCGGAGAGTGGCACAGGAGTGGCAGCCCCGTGGCCGTTGGTGACGTGTTCAACATCTCTGTCCATATCGAAGGCATACAAGTCGACGTATGATGGTTATTTGACGACCAACTTGAGCTAATTACTAAAAGGATGGTTGAATTGAATGTAAAGTGCAGTCAACAGTCCATCTAAAACTTGGTGTGGGACAACAATACATTCACGAGGAGGGTCAGGGGGTCGGTACGATTTACAACTAGTAAACCATAAGCAGCAACTGTAGCAACATTTACGGCACCTTTTGACGTCGTTAACATTCGAAAGTTTTCTGAATGGTCTCGTACACTGGATAAAGTGAGCTTGGGTACGGCATAAATTGGGGCACTAGAATTGTATCGCCGATCAAGCAAGATGACTGGTGAAGGGGAGTCGCACATTTCCACCCAGCACCTCTTGGACAGATGTCATTCGGACAACAGATTCCTGGGTGTGCATGACAAACGGGCAAACCTGGCAGGCCTTGTCTTCGCATGGAGGAGCTTTAACGGCTTGCAAAGTCAGATGGTAGAATTGAGGAACCTGAGACGTGCCTGAAGGATGCTTAATATCTACTGACCACGGAAAGGAACGTTAAAACCAGGGGACTGGCCGAGAATTTTCCATGACTAAGTTTCTCGTAGGCCTGTACACAAGGCTTTTTTATCAGTGAGGATTCAGGAGTTTTGTAGGACTGCACCACGGAGGGACTAAAGTGTTTAGCTGCGGTGGCAATGGAGAGTGCCTTTACCTCACATAGTAGCCAAGTTATTTGGGCCACTCTTAGTTTGGCACTAAAAAACCCAGCTAGGCTTGACGTCGCAATGCGCGTCACATACAGGGTAGCTCTTATATCTGGTTTTCTGACGGCATCATTGGTCGCGATCCACATGTGATCGTCTGGTTTGGGTAAAGTGATCGTGGGGCAAGTGGACAGACCACGTTGTGCCTTGGAAAATAAGCCCCTTAGCTCATCAGTCCAAGAGATGTAGTGTCATCGAGTGGACTGTAGTGTCATCGAGTGGAGCAAGGTATACCGAACATACCGGGATGACACGGGACAGAACCTTGTACGCTCCGATGAAGGATCCCATATGGCCCACGGTCTCAGGTTCGGAGCAGGTAGCCAGGGTGTTGACGCGGTGTGGACTGGCTGTGAGAGTACCGGCGTTCCAGATCTATCCAAGTATACTGGTGGACATCGAGTTGATAAGCGTTTCCGACGTGGAGAGCCAGATATCAAACCTGTAAAGGGCCTGGAGAACTTTCTTACAGTTCTAGTGCAGCTGTTGGGAAGTGTTTCCTCCATAGTAAAGAACGTCTGCAAATTTGGCAACGACACTCTGTAGTAAATGGCCAAGTACGCATCAAATGAGTTCCTCTAAGCGGTCTTAGATCTAGGCATTCTCATCGTGGAGCGAATGTAGACCCATACACTTTTGAAGGGGTTGACTACGCCGCAATACTTCATCGATTAGGATATAAGGAGAATCTGGTAGAAAGGGACGGTTAGATCCGTGATTATGTGTTTCCATCGTCCAGTTTGGAGCAAAGGTGGAGTCAACGTCCGGCATTAGGGAGGGCTGGGGCTTACCGTAGCGTCCCGCGTCGGTGAAGGCCATTACGAGGAGAGAGCCGCCATTGGGCTTTTTAACAAGAAAAGATGGATTAAGTTTGTCAAGAGCAACATTGAGATCTTCTGGGTCATTGAGTACACCAATCTCTTCTAGTTGGTCAAGCTTTTTCTGAAGCTCCACCAGCTTTCAAATAGCTCACTGAGGAAGGCGAATCTTTTTCTGTGGTTTCTGAACGGAGCCCATGTTTACCTTAGCCTTGAAGGGCCCAGCTGTTCCGGTGTAACCTTTAACGTTTGGGTCAAATACCATGTCGCGTTCTTTGATCATTGATTGAAAGTTGACTCTTTTGTCTTGCGGAAGTAAGTTGTTGGGGTCGACTTTTATGGGGAAAGAATGACTTGTGTGGCTGGTTGGATGGGTGGGTGGGTGGATGGAAGTGTCACTGTGCTTGGTAACGGTTCGTGAGTTTCAAGCTCCTCCTTGGGTTCGAAGACATGGGTAACCTGACAAAAGTGTTCATTGCGTTTCAAGTTATGTGGCTTGTTTGTCAGGTTTGGTATGCGTATTTTCCTCGCAACGCTAAAGACATATACTGGGACGGCGGCACACATGCAAAGGTTTGAGCCTTCGTATATTTGGGGTATCGGTGCGTGGTTTGATGGTATACTTGGCGTCGGATTGTGCACCATTGGAAAGTTTCCTTTCCAGGAACTCTTCAGGCCAAATGGTTTTAGGAATTGGTGCGTGGAGTATAAGCCATCGGCGAGCAGCAGTGCTGGAACCTTTTGAGGCGGAAGAACTGCATTTGTAAATAGTGCCGTTCCTGAGGATTACATTTCGTTTGGGCAGGCATACAGCCACCTTATTTGCCTCCATGAAAGACGTACCAGTGAGGATGGCAACATCTTGAATTTCCATGATAAGGTCCTCGAACTTGAATTCCCTGTTGTCACAGGTAAAGGAAATTCGTTTCTCGCGAAGTACTTGTAATTGAGAGGAGGCATCGGCTTGATGAACTGACTGACCACTGGATATAATGTGAGCTAAGAGGCGTTTTGTAGTTAAGTGGCGTATCATGTTGCCGGCTGCACCGCTATCTAGTCTGATGTGCGTCACGTGATGGCTATAAAATACATCATAGTATGAAGACTGACGGATCTGGACTCGGTAGACTACAGTGCTTTCACCTGATTTTCCGCGGTTGGAGTCGCGGGTCAGGACATTGATGTCTATGTCGTCGTCGGTTTCCGAGTTGACTGCGAGGATGCCAACTATCTGCCTTGCTTTGACGATATGCTGTCTGTCGCTATCCGAAAGTACTCGCACTTACTCAGCAAGTGGCATGTTTCAGAGCGCGTCCTGCTTGCTTGCTTGCACAATGGGAAAACTTTGTCTTGCCGGGGTTGTCTGAGGGTTGCTTTGTATATGCCTTTGTTGGCATGGCCACGGTACTCGGTAGAGACGGCTGTGTGGAGAATCTTGGCATCGTCAAATGCACCGATTTCGTCTAGGAGGGAACTAATTGCTTGTGATATTTCCAGTTTGATCGACGCTAGGGTACGAGATCTTAGTTCGGTTCCATAGTGTGGCTTAAGGAGACGGGACAGGCTAGGGCGGATTAACTTTAACCACGTGAGTACCATTAGGTTATCTAGTGTGGACGTGAGCACTTCGTCTTCAGTTATTGTTTCACCGTTGTGGTTGAGGCCATTGGTTCGCAGTAGGGAGTCTTCCGCGAAAGCCATCAGACGTTGGAACAGGTCCTCGGAACGATCGTCGGCTTCTAAATTAGTGTCCGAAAAGTCAATGAAATGTGCTCTAGTCACTCGAAAACGAGAAGTTGTTTGATTATCTACCATATAAATTCTAGTGAAGTCGAATTTTTCACTAGAGTGTTCCTGGAAACAAATGGGCGTTAGTCAGCGATTTGCCCAAACATAAGATCGAGAAAGTTCACTTTTTGCTGAGCATGGTGAGTCGTCTTGCTTCTGGAACGGTTTCACCGTCATCTTCGAAAGTTCTGAGTAGTTGGGTTCTCGTTTACTTCTGCCACGAAGCTCTTTCGGCTACAAATGGGGCAAAGTTATTGTCCAACAAGAGAGTGTATGTCAAATTTTGCTTCCAATTCTTGTTTCTGATGATCGTCTCGACTTTCGAGAGGCACCATTGTTTCGAAGTCCTGTGAGTGGAAGTCGTCGTAAACGTTTAGTACGGGGATCGTGTTGAATTAGCAAATTTGCACGCTGTTTCGGCTCTATTTTTCTGTGCTTTCGAGCGGATATTGGCGAAGAAAATCGCTAGGGTTAGACCGATCGTTCCCACCACGCCAGTTGAGGTGAATAACTAAGAGCCGAGGAACGATTCATAGAGTTCAAATGACTTTAATTGGAGTAGTAAACGTTGAGACAACAAGACTCGGGCAAAACAAGATGGCGAACCTACGTGAGGGTAACATGTACAAACCAGTATCGCTGACCTTTATTGCCGTAAACTAATTTTAAAATATCTGTCATTGGAGATCGTCGGAGGTATATTGTGTCATTATTATCGAAAAATCGTATAGAAGATTGTTTAGAAGATTTTGTCTGATTTTGTAAATAAGATTCTGCAATTCTTTCCATGAAGTATTTTGCAAATTCGTTTTTAATCAGTGTTATTGTGAGCTCTTACAGATCCACGCGTAAACTTTGCCAGTTGTTGTTAATTTTACAAGTTTTGTCTTTGTACGTTTTCATAAGTCCTGTTTTATAAGAGTGAAAATGTTTAAATAGGATACATGGATATCTGGAAAGAGTTATCCGTATATTTCCATTAAAGAAGAATATCCAAAATGGAAGTTTGCTTTGCACTATTTCCAGTGAAAAAGAAATTAAGCTAATTATTTCATTGCAGAACATCGTGTATTCAATTCGTCGTAATGATCGATAATGCTTTGTTTGCATTAATTGCAAAATAATATCAACTCAAAAACCCAAACAAAAATTCATTCCTAAAACTGACGTAATGTTGTTTGCTTTTTAATCCATGAACTGACATCAAAAATTTAAGCGTTGTTCAGTACTTATTTTGTCAATGAATGTATTTGTTCATTGAATAAGATACCTTATATCTGCTAGACAGTCCTTCATGTAATTGAATCTTTCATTTTTCAGTTACGTCCTGTTGATGTTTCCATTTAACAGATGTTCTTGAGGTCAATTATCTCATACAACTCGTCCAAGTTTCATGTCGAGAAAAGCTTGACTTTAGCTGTCATTTGAATTCGCAAATCTCATTTTTTTTTACAGATAGCCACGGCGTAAATGAAGGATCTTTCCCAAGGGTACTCAATTTGAGAAAATGACGACCATGGATACAGTATTCCACTAAAATAGTAAGTTTACTTTAAGAATCTCGCGCTTCAATAGTAAATGTCATGAACTCGTAATTTCCAGCTGTAACTTCTTCAGAA
Organism: Heliopora coerulea; assembly: GCA_030142905.1. Classification (NCBI taxonomy): domain Eukaryota; kingdom Metazoa; phylum Cnidaria; class Anthozoa; order Scleralcyonacea; family Helioporidae; genus Heliopora; species Heliopora coerulea. The sequence goes on from JASJOG010000324.1 coordinate 234,199, forward strand.
TTGCGGTAGCTTTTTCATTGTATGAAAAAATTTAACTCTTTAAAAAAGCACTTAGATAGGATACAAAATTTCCTAAAAAGATCATTATGTGGAATTTACCCATCACACAGACTTTGTCTGTTTAACATGGGGCTTGTTTACAACGAATACGAATACGAATACGTTCCAAATTCCTCAGGCACTGCTAGAGATAGAGCTCAACTTTTCTGATGTCAACACAAAATAAACAGTTATAACTTTCTACCAGGCTTAAAATTTGGCGTTACAGCAGAATTAACAAAGAGTTTAACTACCCAAAAACGAAGAAAAGAAGGGTCTGAATGATGGATGTCTGTCACACAACGACCTTGCTAGGGACGGTTCCATTCAAAAGTTGGCATCGCTCCTCAACGCTGCGTTGGAAACTCAAGAAAGCTTTTTCATGTAATGAAAGAAGTAGCTTAAATGCCGGAAAGTCAACCCACGATGCATCTTCACGCAATCCCAGTTCTTCCAACCTTAGTGTCGTAGCTCAGTTAGTAGATTATCAGAGTCGTAGACTAAAAATTTTGCGTATCTTTCAACCTTAATCTCATAGATTACTAAGTTCAGCTGTTAGAGAATTAAACTAGCAAACCAGAACTTTTGATATGCTTCTAGCCTTAGTCTAATAGTTCAGTAAATCAAAGATCAGACTGGCGAACCAAAGGTCGTAAGTTGTTCTCAAACTCAGTCTTACAGCTCAGTTCGTAGAACATCAGATGAGTACTGAAAGTCGTTGGTTATTTTCATATTTGGCTCGATAATTCAGACGGTACATCAT
>JASJOG010000324.1:242500-282943 GCA_030142905.1 Heliopora coerulea
GATGGTCCTTCATGGGTTTAACACCTAAACTTTCAAGAGCAATATAATAATCCAAGTCTGCCATAATAATAGTCATGACCCTTTTCTCCAGAAGCACAAACTCACTTTTTAAGTATCGCGGTAGGGAATGGTAAAAAGCTGGTATTCCATAATCTACCACCGATCTAATACACGATACATAAAACAACGCTAAATCTTGCGCTGGTACTTTAGCCCGTCTTAATTGTACTAAAAAATACAATCTTTAACCAACTTTCTTTATAACTTCATCTATGTGGGCATTCCAGGTCAAGTTGTTACTAATAGTCAAACCTAACAGTTTAACGCAATTCACTACTTCCAATTCCTTGCCATTAACAACTACAGGATCAAAAACTGCAGGTATCTTCGCAAATGAAATTCTTAATTCTTTACATTTGCTCGGATTTAAGTGGACTGTGTTTTCATGTGATCATTCCATAACACGATCAGCTGTAAACTGGGCGTTGCTGACTTCCTCCTTGGGAACTATTTCGGACGTTGTCGTATCATCTACATATTTCCAAACATGATGACCGTTGATTTCTAGGTCATTGATCATAAGGGTAAACACACCAAAGTCCCAACTTTGTTCCATGTGGTACTCCAGAAGGGACTGATCCCCACTACAAATAGCAACTGTCAGCCAGTTTAATTCTTTGAAATCTGTTCGTTAGAAAGTTGATTATCCAATTGACAACACTTCTAGGTAAATCCAGGTTACATAGCTTATCAATTAGGATGTTGTGGTCATTGAGATCGAAAGCTTTACGATAATCAAATAATATAGTTCTTACAGTTGCCCCATTACCATCAATCCCTAGATACCAGTGATGCAACATACTAATTAAAGCTATCGTGGTAGAAGATTTTGGGATTACTCCAAACTGATTCGCATCAATTACTTTTAATATTGCTGGTTAAACATAGCCTTCTACTATGAACTCTTCCCCCACTCCGGAAGCACAAGGTGTGAGCGAAATAGGTCTTAAGTCTTTCTTGAGATCGTGAACGGACTTCGCTCTCGTACTGGTGATACATCAGCCATCTTCCAAACGGTGGGTAAACATTGCTCACGATAGGAAGCATTTAGGACTTACATAAGGGGAAGGGCCACCATGTTCGAATATTCCTTTAAAAACCAGTTTGGTATTTCATCAGGTCCAGACGCTTTACCCTGGTTAAGCTTCACCAAGGCCTTCTCTACCCGACTCTCAGTTATATTTAGGAACTCCGGCAACTCTTCCAAGGGAAGACGTGCTGGTTGAGCTGGTAAACGGTACTCTTGAAGCGGTTCCAAAAAAGATGCATTAATAACATTAGCTTGTTCATGTTGCAAGAGATTCAAAAACTCGTCAACATTCCTTTGACATGTTACGTCACTGTTTTTGATTTTCATATTACTAAGAAGTTTCACTTCTTTTCACCTTCTCTTTGGATTTTCCCCTTTCAGTTGCTGTATTTTCAATTTATAATAATTTGCTCTGCATTTTTTCCTTTCTCTGTTGACTAAACTTCTATAATACTTAAATTTAGAAGAATTCGTACCGTATTTGTTAAACGTTTTTTGTCTTTTCAGAATAAAGGATTTTAATTTCTGAGTCGTTCATGGAGCATCAGCCGTGCAGATCCGAATCTGTTTTTCTGGCATAAGTAAATCTAGGCCAGTATGCACTACTCCATAAAAGTGTTCCACATTTCTTCCCAACTATTCAGAGGGGCAAACATCGAAGACCAATCCACGAGGTTCAAATATCTTCCCATTTCATCCTTACGGCTTCTCCGTCGGTCACGTCTTGTAATCACTTTCTTGGTGTTACTTTTATGTTCTTTAATTTTAAGGGAAGCCACGACAGTGTTATGGTCAGATAAACCTAATGGTGGATAAGCTTGCGGCGAATAATGGTAGTCATGCATAATAGTTAACACAAGGTCTAGTGCGCCATATGTTTATAATGATATTGATCAATTTATATTTTAGAAGTGCGAGAGCTAGAAGATATCTTGAGGTGATAGATAAGCGATCGTCAAGCTCTATCCTCAGAAGAATGATTTCTGACCCCCAGACAGGGATCGAACCCTCAACCTTCTGATGACTGGTGAGACGCTCTAAACATTGAGCTACCAAAACTCAGATGGTGAGCCAAGGTGCAAGAAGGTTCTGGGTTCGATCCCCGTCTGGGGCTCAGAAATCGTTTTTCTGAGCATAGAGCTTCACGATCACTCATCTATTATCCCAAGATATCTCCAAGCTCTCACCCTTCTAAAATACAAATTTGATTAATATCATTATTAACATATAGTGGCTTTCGCTCAGGTGGCACATACGTCGAACTTGCACCTTAGCTCACCATCTGTTTAATGATTAAAGCGTCTCACCGGTAATCAGAAGGTTGAGGGTTCGATCCCCGTTTGGGGCTCAGAAATCGTTTTTCTGAGGATCAATCAATCAATCAACTTTTATTAAAGAGGGTAACGACATAACAGCATTAACTGATAAACTAGCTGTCCTCGATTACATAAATCAAAATAAATAAATAAGAAATATAACAACTGTAAATTGACACTATAAAACTGTAAAATGATCAATATCCTTTAAATTATCAACATAAAAATTTATCAGAGCTTTCTTAAAATTATTCACACTTTTGATCACCTTCAGTTTGTTTGGCAAGGCGTTCCATAGCCTTGCCATTCTGACTGAAAAGGACCGGCCTCCTTCAGTTTCTCTTTTAAAGCGCGGACAAACCAAGTTTATTGAACCATATCGACTATTTCGATCATGGATGTTAGAATTTTCTCTTAAGATGTCCTCTGTATATACTGGGCAATCGCAGAACAGACGTTTGTGAACCAGAACACACACGTTCACTTTTACTTCACAAGAAAAAAGGTAGCCTCTCCAATTTCGTAAATAGCTCGACACTATTCGCCCTTGCATCCGCATCTAGAATAACCCTTGCAGCTAGCTTTTGAAGTCGCAAGACCCTTTGTAAGTTCTCAATTTAACACGATGGCCCCATGGTTACGTCATACATCATAGGCTGTTTGATCATAGCGTTACAATAAATAATACGCTGCTCAACGGGAAGAAAACTCTTGATTTTTCGCAAAACAGCGATGCGTTGAGAAAGCTTCTTACAGAGAGAATCGACATGCTTGTCAAAGGACAACCTTCCGTCTAACTTTACACCCAACAAGAAGTCATTAATGAATATGAAGAACAATAAGCGTCCCAAAATGCTACCTTTCGGAACCCCAAGATTTCCTCTTTCAGCCCTAGAATGACATCCATTTATGTTTACATATTGCCTACGACCACGTAGGTAGCTTGTAAATAATGGAAGATAGTCCTCACCAATTCCAAGAGCCTTGAGCTTAGATATCAACAGGTGATGATCTACAAGGTCAAACGCTTTCTTATAATCCACGGAAACAATCCCAGTTACTCTGTCTTTTTCGAGATCAAGTAAAAACTGATCTACAAATCTTATTAAGGCTGTCTCAGTTGAATGCGATTTTCTAAACCCGGACTGGAGTCTATAGAGAAGTTCATTTTTACTGATAAATGCACATGCAGCTCGACAGATGTGTTTCTCCGACAGTTTTGACAGAATAGGTGAAACTAATATCGGCTGGTAGCTGTTCTAGTCATCTCTGCTTTTATTCCCTTTATAAACCTGTATAACCTTCGCTGTTTTCCAGACAATCGGAAACTGTTTCGTAGACAAACAAATTTAACACTCTAGTAAGAGAAGGCGCTATAGCAGGTGTAGCAACTTTAAGGATCTTCACACTAACGCCTTCATCACCAGTTGCCTTATGTGATTGAATAGACAACAACAATTCTAATATATCCTTTTGAACAACAGGCAACATCTCAGAGTTACTATCTGGTATAAAACTAATATCAGAAGGACTTTGGTACCTGCCAAACGATGCAAGGATTTTCTTAGGCTGGTCAATAAAGTAACAGTTGAAAATCTCAGCAATAGTTTTATTTTCCGTTATTACTGCGTCGTTCTCAACTATTTGCAATATTCCATTTTTCTTTTCACTGCCATCCTTAGACAAACACTTGACCAAGTTCCAAAGTTTACTTGAATTATTCTTGTGTTTAGAAGCCTTTTCTTTAAAATAGACTTGCTTTGTTTTCTTAATCAATTTATTCACGCTATTTTTGACGATTGCTCGTCTATCATCTGAAGTAATCAACTGTCTTTCCATTTCCTTTCAGTATTAAATATTTGCATGAAAAAGGAAACGTCGTAAGATATTCTCATACCTGTATTCAACTGACGTAATAAGGGGAACCGGCCATTCTGTATCAACTTTATGAATGTCGTTTATCACAGTTATTCATGTGTAAGCCTCCAAGCTCGCACTTGCATGTAACTGTACAACATTCATAACGTCGAAAGGGATGTCACTGTGTTGAGACAATCTCGTGTCGGAAATCTTAGACTGAAAAAATTACCTGTAGTTCTCACTCATTTGCTTTAAAAGCACTTCAGAAATTTTCATGTCAAGACTTGTCAGTGCACTCGAAAAGTGTACTGACTTTTGTGGAAGTCACTGTTGCATTATAATATTGATATATAAGATATCAAGGACCGAAGTTCGTTAATTCACTTGCCGATTAAATTATTAACTCTGTTTCGTTGAAATTTTTTACAGCTAAACTAAAGGTATTATTAAACAATCGAATATTTTTGTACGTCATCATTTAGGTTTTTGTGTCCGCTGACCATTCTATAGAAGGCCAAAACGGCATTATGCAGGCGTCTTGATGTGGGTGGGTGGTTGGCTGGCTGGGTTCGTGGCAATTACGTGATAGCCCAATAAGTTACGGGTATGAGTGAAGAATTTACGAAACGTGAAGGAAAGGTCGCGAATATCGGGTGGAGCGCGTGGTCCTACGTTTGACGTCAGAGAGAGGAGAACGTTTTGTGTTAGGCCTAGTTCAGACGTCGAAGTTCTGTCGCATTTAATTCGTCACATTTAATACTACGAAAACTCAACGGAGGTGACAAGTTTCAGTTCAGAAGTAGAATTTAATGTGTCGCATTCAATTCGAAGCTTGAAATGTGACACCAAACAGCGGGTTGTTGATTATTTCACCAAGGGGAAAGAGATCATTCAGACCAAAGTTTTCAAAATAAGAAGAGAAACGCGGCTTAGATGGCTCCAAATATTGCGCTATTAAGACGTTTGAGGAGTCATTTAATTCGTCATTTTCGTCTGCTTTAACAGGTATTGCCCGGGTCTAATACTTCAGTCCCTGTAACAGGAGACTTTTTTTATTACCCTCCCATCAACGCATATCGTCAGTTTTCTCAACCACAGAGCAGTCTGGACGGCTCTTCACTGGCACCGCACAAAGAAAACACTCTTGTTTTTTTTTTTTTTTTCGTTTCCACAACTTGGACAAGTGTTCTGCTCCAATGCCATGTTGAAAATGATACTCGTGGGGTCCACGAAGCTTCAAACGTTGTATCATTGGATAAGAAAACTAATTTTACTAGTTTATGCATTTTATCCGACTGTATTTTATGCGACGTCTGAATCAACATCGAATTTCCGTCGAATTTAATTCGACGCGTCGAATAAAATCAGGTCAGACGTCGCATTTCCGTCGAACAGAATTGGTCGCATTAAATGCGACTGAACTTCAACTTATGGATTAGGCCTTAGATCACTGCGAATATTGCGCTGTTAAGACGTTTGTGGAGTCTGTTTATTCGTCATCTTCATCTGATTTAACAGATCTTGCCCGGGTATAATCTTTCAGTCCCTGCAACAAGCGACTCTTTTATGAGCCTCGCAGGCATAGGTATTGTCAGCTTTCTCTTCAACCTAGCAGTCTGGACCGCTCTACATTGATACAGCACTTAGAAAACACTCGTGTTTTTTCCCGTTTCCACAACTTGCACAAGTGTCAGGTTCTCGTTACGTGTGTATATCAAGGGAGCCATTGCGTTTGCGTTGATCACACTTACAATAAGTCATTTGAACGAAAGGCCACTGGCATTTAATTACTTAAACCGTTACCATACCAAAAGGAATATTTTTATTCAGTTCATTGTGATCCATTTTGGAGCCTGTATTTCTTAATATTATTTATGTCATCAACAACTCAGTAAGTGGACACATGCACACACTGTGTGCCTATTTTTATATTTGCAATTTCATTTAACTCCATTGGAGAAAGTCTAAATCTGTTTTATAAGCCTTATGTGGTTTCTTTTAGACTTCCTCACCACATGTCGGTATAAATATTGATATTTATTATCTTTTGTGACATAATAAAAGTGGTAAACTTAATAAACTCAAACTCAACCCGTTATATTACGGGTAGGGATACGGCATTAGCAGGTTATAAACTGACATGTCTAATAAAAAAAAACTATGTTTACCTGAACTTTCATTTTTAATCGTTCCTTCAATGAATTCGTGGACTCCCTCTGAATAAGATGACAAAAGAGAATGTAAGAAAGACTTCTCAAACATTTATAATTAGACTCAATAACTGTTTTTTTATTTTGTGCGCTAAACTTACTAATCTACTTACTCCTCAACAATAGCAAATTTCAAAATCTCCTTCATAAAATATTTAATTTGCCCATAGTCAGTTACTCGGGTTTCACTCACAAGCTCTAAATAAATTTTATAACCAATAAATTGAAATGAAATATACAAAACAGAAATTCATGGACCGAACGAATAAGTCCGTTGAAACCCGAAGAGAAGCGAACCTTGCGAAGCTGCACTGTGCGTAACGGCTGTCTCAGACAAAGCTTGGTGGAAATTTCAATAAGTGAAATAACCAAAACAAACCCAACACTTCGACACCTAAATCTACACGTTTTCTCAATTGAATTGAAAAATTTCCAATACGATTTCAAATATTTCCAAATGATATTCAGATTTTCCATATGGATTTCAGATATTTCCAAATGATATTCAGAAATGTCCAAAGGGATTTCAGACGTTTCCATATGATATTCAGATTGTCTAAGTGAATTTCAGACCTTTCCAAATGATATTCATAATTTCTAAATAAATGTCCTTACCACTATTAACAATTTGTTGATGTGCAGAGAAACATGCAAAATGGTCCCTTACTCTCAAGTATCGCTTGCTGACAGAGAAAGAATTGTCAGATTAGCTAATAATGGTGGAAATTAGCGAGAACTTCCCGAACAGTCAGGGGTGAAATACAAAACTGCGTATACCTGAATTCGCGCTGATGCCAAACATCCAAAACCCAAAGGTGTACGTCAGAAGAAGCTAATGGATGATCAAACAGATGACGATGTGGCCATGATCGAAAGGGACCCTGGTTTAACTTTAAACCACTTGTCAGAGGGAACACAACAAGCATTTGGAGTTCACCTTAGTAAATCAACCACAGCTACTTGAATGGGAAACTCATAACCCTGAAAAAAACACATGCTATTCCTGCAACAATGAATAGTGACGCCAAGAAGGAGCTTCGGCGCTAGTATGTTGCAAGAATTAGGGAGTAAATGCGAGAAGGCAAAATGATAATTTGGATGGATGAAACCAATATTAACGTTTTCTGTTGAAGGTTTCATGGTCGCACACCTGCTGGTGACAGAGCAGTTATGTCGCTACCAACTTCTAAGTGACCAAATGTTCATGTTGTTTGTGCAATATCTGCATATCCAATGATTCACAGTACACGATGTCGTGGAGGTTTTAAATCCAATATAACAAAGACTTGGGTTTTGGAGATGCTACAGAATCTTCCGGCTGGAGTAAGAGTTGACTCCGTAGTTCTCGTCTGTGGCAATGCACCTTGTCACTCCAAGTTTGAAGCATGTGTAAATGACTACCTGGGGTTAGTTATCTCTCGTTTGGGACCGTACTCTCCAATGCTGAATCCCGTGGAGACGATTTGGAGCAAAATGAAAGCTGTTGTAAGACAGCAAATGCGAGTTCCGCAAGTTGAACCTCCTGCAGTGGATGATAAACGTCTGACTTACGTCGAAGGACTAATATGATAATGCTATGAGACAAATCGCTGCACGAGATATTGTAAATGCATATCAACATGTACAAGGCTTTTTCGAGCGTGCGCTTAATTTGGAAGACATGGAGGTAAAAGCGTAATGCTTCTGTTGTTTTGTGTTACTTAACTCTTTAATATTTTTGTGCGATGAATTTTGCGAATTGATATGTATAATAAAACAAAAGTGTTTGAAATTTATTAGTATTCTGAAATGCATTTGGAATTATCTAAAATTGATTTGAATTATCTGAAATACATTTTGAAATTTCTGAATTTGAAATGTATTTATCTGAAATTCCTTTGGAAATTTCTGAATTTCACTTGAAATATCTGAAATTCAATTGGAACTTTCGGAATTTGATCCGAAAAAGGTGTAGTGCCATCATTAGGGCTGAGTGCGTCCGTAGTCGACAAGAACTTCATTTATATCGCCATTTCGATGTTTACCTCGCTCAAGGTTGATTGGGGGTCCGTATATTTCATAGAATAGATCGCCTTCGTGCAGCTCTGTGGTTACGTCCTTAATTCTATTTGATTGCCACAACTTCAAGCAAACTCTCTGTAAACAGCGAGGGCTAGATGTAGAGAAGTGACACGCTTATTCTTTGATAATCTTTATTCAGAACCACTAATTATAAAAAAGCAAAACCAAAGTAACAATACTTTCATATTTCTCATCCATAGAACATCCAGTTGCAGCTCAGATTCAGTTTTCAGGACCATATCGTAAAATCCTGGTTGTAAGCCCTGGCCTTATACAATTTTGAAAGGGGTTTTGGGTGAGCTTATATTCGGCGAGGCTAATTTTCGAGGGGGGCTTATAAGCAGAATAAAAAAACGTTTCGAAACGAGCTGATAACGTAATGGCAAGAACAGATGCTCTGCATGTTGGCGTTTAAACTGTTGTACACTGAAAACTACAGTCAAACATTGAATGGTTTCTTTAACGGTATCTGACGAGATAATAAAAATCATTGTTCCGTATTCTACTTGTACTGCGAAAACAATTTTATAAAGGCAACTATGATTAAGGCAACAAGGCAAAGAAGGGGTTGGGGTTTCTCAGAGGAGATACTTATAAAGGAATACCTTTTCTTTAGGATGTTTACATATACATGGGCCTATAAGCGGGGGCTTATAACAGGAATAAATTTTTTGTTTACAAATAGATGGGCCTATAATCGAGTGGGTTTATAACCGCGTGGGCTTATAACAGGAATTTTACGGTATGTCGGGCACGGCAATACGAATATATCACTCGCAAATGCGACTAGAATTTCCCCGTGGTGAGTAACCGGCACAAAACACTTGCCAGTTGGCGAGTGTTGTCCAGATAATCTTGATCTTTTTGGACAACTTTGACGTCAACCTATTTCTATCAATAAAATATGACATTGTCCACTCGATAAAATTTGCGTTTACAAAATTTTCTTCACAACTTCTCAAATTGAAGCACAATGTTTTCCAACTTCTCGGAACAATCCTATGTTTTTATGAGCCCACAAAGTAACAAATCAGTGGTTTCGTAGACAGAAATTAAGACTACTTTGTGTATGATTGTGTATGCAAATGGCGTCGGCTGGAGTAAAAACCAAGTTTTACATTAGCACAGACATTTTACAATACAAAGCAGACAATGAAAAGCAATTAATTGCAAAAAAGCGTAAGAAAAATTCCTAGACAAAAACAGAAACGCGTGGTTTCTTCAGTCATGGTTAGTGGAGTTCGAACGGCTTCGCTACAATAGTGAGGCGAACGTTATGTATTGTGACTTCTGCCAACGTGTAGGTCCGTCAGTTGGCCGGAAACACAGAGTATGTTAATGAATCAACAAAAATCAAGAAGGAAAATATTGGAGCCCATGGAAAGTCAGAAACATGCAAAGTGCTGCAACTGGGCTCTGTCGAAGAGAAACACGTTCAGGATTCTGAAATTGCAAAACAGTTTGTTGCGATAGAAAAGAAGGATGAAGAGAAAGCCACCGTGAAGTTGAAGATGAAATTCGACACAGAGTGTTGCATTGGTAAAGAAGAGCTACCCATTACAAAGGTCAGACCTTTATTGATTTTGTAAAGAAAGAATGGCCTGTCGATAACACCGGCTTACATGAATGATAGAAGATGTGGAGAAAAGCTGTCAACAGTGACAAGTACAATTAGACACAGTAATTCCAATGCTCTGCAGAATTCAAATTATATGTCTTTGATGATTGATGGGGCGACAGATAAATCTGTTTCAGAGAATGAAGTAATTCATGCACGTATCGTTGAAACTGGAGAGCCAACAAACAAAATGCTAGACTTGGAGGCTTTGAAACACTCACACACAGATAGGATTGTATCTGGAATCAAGAATTCATTTTCAAAAATGGGGATGGAAGAGGATGAGTGGAAAAGAAAGACAGTTGGATTTTGTGCTGACGGTGCAACAGTGAATATGGGACAGAGAAATGGAATAGTTGCAAAACTTCGAGCAGATATTCCTCACTTGATTGATTTCCACTGTATGGCACGCAGACTTAAACTGGCCTTGCTGGAACTACAGAAGGTCTGCCCCATAGTTGAAAATGTATCTCGCTGTCTCCATCTTGTATGGGAGACATATCATTACAGCCCACTTAGCAAGCGGGAGTTACATACTATTGGAGCAGAGTTGGATGCCAGAATTTACAGCCCAGCACCAGTTAAAGGAACCAGATGGGTTCCCCATATTGACAGACCACTACAACTCTTCCTTCAAGGGAAGAAAGGTGGAGATCTAGCCACAGATCATGGCCACTATGCAGCAGTTTGAATGCATGTGGAAAGAATTGCTACAAGCAGCAAGAATACTGATGTTAAAAACAGGGCTGCCAAGCTACACAAGCTTATGATCACCAAGAACTTTGTTGAATTTTACCATTTCATGATCGATGTTTTTGGGGATGTTGCATCACTAGGTTTGAAACTTCAGACAAAGGCACTAATGCTTCCTACTCCCATTTCATCCATTGACACACGCATTAATACTATTGAGAGCATGAGAGAGAGACCTAATGCCAGTGGGGCTTTGAAGCAGTTTCAACTCTGTGTTGAGGAGCAGAATGACACAACTCTTATGTTGCAGGGTATTGAGCTGAAGGGTGGCTCTGTAGCTGGACGAGTTGGCAGCGTTACACTCAAACAGGCAATTGTAAAAACCATTTATGTGATAGTCAAGGAACTAAGAGCCAAATTTGATAACCTTCTTGGTAAAAATGAAGATGAACATGAAAAACAAGCAGTGAGTTGCTTCAAGATCTTTCATCATGACACATGGCCTCGTTTTTCCAGAGAGCTACTGGAGTTTGGTATCCAAGAAGTTGAAACGTTATGCCAATGGCTTCAGGCTCCTCTAGAGGTTGCTGGATGTAACACCAAAGCTGTTCCAGCTGAATGGAAACAGTTGAAAGTCCTGGCATCTAACTCCTTTCATGATAAGAACTATGCAAAACTATGGCAGATCATGTCGACTAAAGAGCCCTACAAGTCAGACTTTGCTAATGTACAGCTCCTGGTAGAACTTATGCTGGTGTTGCCGAAAAGCTCTGCAGAGTGTGAACGAGCCTTTTCAGCTCATAAGAGAATCAAATCCTATACAAGAAGCAGCTTATCAGTGGAGAGGTTATCGGACCATAAGGCCGGATACTCATCAGTGCAAAAGGACCTGAACTTGAAGACTTCATTCCTGATGAGATTGTTTCCAGGTGGATGTCCAGCTAGAAGAGAAAATATTCAGGAGGTCCAAGCCAAAGATAATGGTCTGAGGACATTGGGACTGTATAGTCATCTGCTTTATGTCCAACAATGAGTTGCTCGAAGGTCGTCAAAAGATATCGTAAAAGATGAGATTACGCCCAAAACTGGATGAAATGAAGAAGAATAGAAGGGTTGCAACTCACAGCATTTTTGACGAAGGGACAAAGAACCTCAGCACCGAAGGAAAGAAGGCAGGAAGAACGACGTAATCACTAGAGAGAAAAGCAGTTGCATGGTAAATTCCTTAGAGACGCAGAAGGTACAAGAAATATTGAGTCATGGCAGTGGATAAAGGAAGGATTTCTGAAGAAAACTGAGGATTTGATATTTGCTGCGCAAGATCAGGCCCTCAGAACCAACTGGATGAAGAAGAACAACAAGGATGGTCAAGAGATATGTGAAAAGTGTAGACTTCGCGAAGAGGGATGAATCAATAGCCCATCTGATACTTGACTCCAAAAAACTTGTTAAAAAGGAATTCCAAGAACCTCATGATATTGAAGCAAGAATTGTGCACCTAGGTTTGTGTAAGACGTCCAAGTTGATAAAGGATGTCATGTAGTACAACCACAAGCTGAAAAGTGCAATAGAAAATGAGAGGGTGAAGATTCTGTAAATGAGAAAGCAGATGGGTAGGACAAGTATTAAAGAGCCTGAAAGAAATATACCAGGAAAAAAAGTTAGAATTGCAACCTATACCTCAATGTCAGAGAGTAAATGGATTGAAATAGTATGGAAGAGAGAATATGATAGTGAGTATTGTTCAGTGAACCATGAAGCCGAACAGTCGTTAGCAGAATATGAAATGGAAGTAACCTTTAACAAAAAAGGAGTTACCATCAACGGAGAGAGTATGACAGCCCCCTGAAAAACCTGCTGGTAGAAATTGAAGGAAGAATTGATGAAAGGAATGAATAATAACAAAGAGGCTGAGTATATTAAGAAGGAAATTCAAAGCAATGTCTATCAGAACCAGGATGTGGAATGTAGTGAATGGCTTAAATGCAATCTAGACCCTAAAAAGACAGCAGCGATGATAAACATGCAAGAAAAGATGATCGCGACAAGAAATGAAAGGGGATGAGAGGATTAAAAGTGGAATCGGCATTGTGTAGATTGTGTCGACTGTATGATGCGACTGTACAACATCACTTGGCAGGATGTACAGTAAAAACAGGGACAGAATACGCGAGGGGACACAACAACGCATTGATGGTGCTAGCCATGCAATGGGGGTGGGAACATGGGATTATAGAGGAAGGAACACAGTAGAACCAACAGCAATCGGTAAAAGGGGAGGTAATGGAGAATGATCAGTTGAAGTTGTTGTGGGATTTTGAATACAAACTGAGGAAATATGATAAAGCTAGGAGACCAGACATTACACAAGAGGACAAGGTAGGGAAACGGATCTGGCTGGAGGACATGGCTTGTCCTCACGAACAAAATATTGAAGAAAAACGTTGCAAGAAATTAAACAAGGACCAACAGTTAGCACTTGAAACGAGAAGGAAGCGACCGGGATTACATGTAGGGATGATACCAATGGTAATAGGATGTCTTGGAGGTGGTATCAATAAATTACACCAACAAATTGATAAACTAATATGACATGAGAAGGAAACTAAATGGGTGGCGAAAATCATCCAGAAAATAGTATTAATGGAAAGTGAGATACTGTTACGCAAAGTGGTGAGCAAAGTGGTCGAAGAGGATTGATATTTTAGAATATGCAGTGTGGAAGCATGCAACCCTAACAAATTTTGATAGGAGGAGCCACTATGTACATCTAGTACGCGCTATTGGCTGTTAAGAGTTGGCTATCAAATAAAAATCATAATATTAATCATAATTATCAGGTGGTGTGCGACTTGTTATAATAATATCAATAATAACAGGGCACTGGAGTAGGACAAGCAAAGCTTCAGCCTACTGCGTTAAAGTTGACTCTCCCACCCACCACAGTCCAGGGTGGCACCTTTGGCAAGTGCCAGCAACTCATTAGCCAAGGGTAGATAAGAGTATTTAGTCTTGGATGGCAACTTATCTAGAAGGTAACTACGAGATAAAACCAGAAGAACTTAGGCAGGACAATAATATCAGAGCCAGTGAGCTCCATAATACGAGCAGGATTTGATGAGATGACCTAGGGAGTGGCGCCCCTGCCTTACCAGCTGGGTAGACAGGGAGTCGAAAGGTTCAGCTTGCCTTAATTGACTGGCGGCTGCAAGCACACTACCTTCAGATGATGGCAAACCTTCCCTGTTGGCCCAAGGACTATAAGACAGTCCGTACAGCTGACTGATGACGCTAAACTTAGTTTATGGAGGATAAACCAGCTTTAAATGCCGAAACAGATGAGCACTAATCTAAGAATAAAACAATATTCAGACTCAACTCTTGCAGTGGCACACCTAAACTGACCTTAACCGGTTGGAAGTGCAACAGAGTACTGTTAAAGTGAAACTGGATATACGCATTGGGGAGTGCTTTTAGGAACTTTCGAGGGCTGTACGTCCCTTACTTTATCCTGACTCGATTAAATGGGCGAGAAAAGGCTGCCCCCAGGTCATCTTTAATAGACACTTTATTTCCACGACTTTCCTGAAATGTGCAATGTCTGTTGTGGCCTTACCTGACGGGATCGTAGGAGCCTGTAGCAGGCTGAGACCCCTTCCACTATTCTTAAGTTGATAATTTTTGAAGGAAGAAAATCTTTAGTGTTTAGATATTTTTAAAACCCAAACAGGACCTGTTGCGAAAAATGCACCTTTGTACCATCCTGCTTGGAATCGAACCCGCGACCTCGCGAATCTAGTGCGAAGTTCTGCAAACTCAGCTACGGAGTACGTTGCCGAAAGCATGGCCACAAGTTCAGTATATATAATGGTGGTAATAACGATATAAGAGAAGGATATATTCGATAGAACACTATGGCATTTACACTCGACTGATAACTGTTAAGTTGATAATTTTTGAAAGAGGAAAATCTTGAGTGTATAGAAATTTTTAAGACCCAAAAATATGGGGTGGTGTAAGTTGTAATAATAATAATAATAATGATAATAATAAAAATAATAATTATTCTCCTTCAAAAATTATCAACTTAAGAACAGTGGAAGGGGTCTCAGCCTGCCACAGGTTCCCAGTATCCCGTCAAGGGGTGAAATACCAAGATTGTGTCTGGCGCGATTAACTCACAAATTCACAAAAGTGATGAATAATGAGCAATGAACAGAAATGAAGATAACGACGTGAATGAGGCCAGAAATGGTCTCTCGTCCGGCAGTGTTGGTGTGAACGGACAGGCACCACTCGGTCGTCATCAAGTTACTGCCCGTAGAAAGTGGAACAATGCGTTATATCGAGCTGTAATGGAATGCTATTTTGCGAGTAAACCAGGAACCAGAGGGTACAGAAAGAGAATGTTAAATAGCTGGCACAACAGAAGGATGTTTAGGATGCCTAAGCAAAATTTATCTGACCAGGCAAGAGCAATTAGAAACAATAATTGGCTCTCCACTGTCGAGCTGGAGGAGATTAAGCGACGAGTGGATAGTGAAGCAGGTGACGAGAATGATGAGAATAGGATGAATAATGATGGAATGAATATGCAGCAAAATCAAGAACCTGTTTTTGAGTGTAAATCGGAGAGGGAAGAAAACGAGAGGGACGAAAACGAGAGGGAAGTCATCCGAACGTTGCCGGGACTTTGAATAATCTGGGAGCTGTGTATCAATCTCTTGGTGATCTGAAGAAAGCCGAGGAACACTACTTGGAAGCATTGAAAATAAGAAAGTCATGCTACGGGGAAAGTCATCCGAACGTTGCCGGGACTTTGAATAATCTGGGAGTTGTGTATAAATCTCTTGGTGATCTGAAGAAAGCCGAGGAACACTACCAATTTCGAGTCCTAAATCCGGAAGAACTGTCAGAAGGACAGCAAGATATTCTGAATGATATCAAACTGGTTCTAGAAGAAGATGAGGCAAAACAACCAACATTTTTGAAACATGTGGAGAGAAAGAAGCTCCGTGAGGTGGCTAAAGAAGTGAATGATGTACTAGCGCACATTCAAACAGCTGATATAACCGAAACCAATCGGCTAATGCGAACCGCAGCTATGGTTGTAACGTAGAGACTAGGTATAAAGAAAAGAAGTACTGAAGCGAGAAAAAACCCCTTTTGGAAGAGAAGAATAAAGAGCAAAACTGATGTGTTGAGGAGAGAAATAAGCAAGCTGGAGAGGCGAAAGAACAATCGGAGTAAAGTTAGCAAGGGATTGACACAGATTGAGAAGAAATACAATGTGACAAAACAAGGGTTGAATGTTGTTACTGAGGAATTGAAACAGCGAGTGACAGCGAATGCTGCAAAATTAAGAAGATATGAACAACGGATAAACCAGTACAGGCAAAACCGCATGTTTCAGAATGATCAGAAGAAATTCTATCAAGAAATGGGCGGTGTAACTAGGGAGAGAGATATTAAACCTGATCCCCTAGAGAGCTGCGATTTTTGGCGCAATATCTGGGATAATCCTACCGAGCACAATCAAGAGGAAGAATGGTTAGATGAAGTTAGAGAAGACCTGAGCAAACACACGGCCCAGGAGGATGTGATGATTTCAGTACTGGATGTGAAACAGCAGTTGAGGAAAATAACGAATTGGAAAGGGCCTGGGCCGGATGGCGTGCAGAGATTTTGGCTGAAGAATTTTAAAGCACTTCATTGTCGCATTGCAGAACAACTTAATCTAATTCTGGAATCTTGCTCTTTACCACAATGGATGAACCAAGGAAAAACGCTTCTCTGTGTGAAGGATCCGTCACTGAAAAATGCTGCGGAAAACTTCCGGCCTATAACATGTCTTCCACTTATGTGGAAGTTACTCAGCGGAATGGTTTCAGAAAAAATGTACGATCATCTTGAGACGGGACAGTTACTTCCTGAGGAACAAAAAGGATGTCGGAAACGTTCAAGGGGGACGAAAGACCAACTCCTCATAGATAAAATGGTATTACGAAATTGTAAGCGTAGAAAAACGAATTTGGCGATGGCCTGGATTGACTATCGTAAGGCTCACGACACGGTGCCTCATTCCTGGATTCTGGAAACGCTAAAGCTTACTGGAATAGCTCCTAATATCCAACGATTAGTACGAGAGAGCATGCAAAATTAGAAGACAGTGCTTACATCAAATGGCCGAATTCTTGGGGAAGTCAAAATCCAACGAGGCATTTTCCAGGGTGACAGTCTATCACCCCTGTTGTTTGTCATCTGCTTAATCCCGCTGTCGATTGTCCTGCGAAGCTGCAAAGAAGGATACCAACTAGGAAAGGATCCTGGGTCTATTAACCATCTGTTGTACATGGACGATCTAAAGCTATATGGAAAAGGTGAACGTGAAATTGACTCTCTAGTGAACACTGTCCGGATAGTTAGCAGTGATATTGGCATGGAGCTCGGCCTTAAGAAGTGTGGTGTACTCGTTCTAAAGAGAGGAAAGATTGTGAAGACTGAAGGAATTGATCTCCCAGAGGGGCGACGGATGAAAACGGTGGAAGATGATGGATACAAGAATCTCAGGATCCTTGAGTACGACGATCTACTTCACGACAAAATGAAAGAAGTGCTGAACAGTCAGTACTTCCACAGAGTGAAGAAAGTTTTAAAATCGAAGTTAAATGGAAGGAACACCATACCAGCTTTTAACACATGGACCGTGCCAGCCCGACGTTATGGAGCCGGGATAGTGAACTGGTCTAAAGCTGAGCTGAAGAACATGGACAAGAAGACAAGGAAACGGATGACAATCTATGGAATGCTACACCCTCGAACAAATGTTGACCGATTGTACCTTCCAAGACGATGTGGTGGTCGTGGGCTGATTGGAGTTGAGGACTGTGCGCATGCTGAAGAAACAGACCTGCCCAATTATGTCCAGAAAAGTGAGGAACCACTGCTTGCAGCGGTGAGGAATGAGAGTTTCCCAAACTCGGAAGAAGAAAAAGACAAGAGGACTGGAAGACTAAAACATTACATGGTCAGATCTTACACCAAACTGAAGATGTCAGGGATGGGGCATCGTGGGACTGGTTGATGAGAGGAGACTTGAAAAAGGAGTCCTAGGGTCTGATCATAGAAGCCCAAGATCAAGCATTGAGAACTAATGCATTCAAAGCAAAAATCGAGAAACAGCAGCTATCTCCTTTATGTAGAATGTGTTGAGTGAAAGACGAGACGGTGGGTCACTTGTTGTGTGAATGTAGTAAGATGGCACAGATTTAATACAAACATCGACATGACAACGTTGCCAGGATTGTGCACTGGGCATTCGCAAAACAGCGTGGACTTGAAGCCGAAGAAAAATGGTACGAACACAAGCCGGAACCAGTTATTGAAAATGCTAACATAAAAATGCTGTGGGACTTTACCATCGAGACGGATCGTGAAATTGAAGCTCGGTGACCGGACATTGTACTGCTAAACAGGAAAGAGGACGAATGCATAGTAATTGACTTTGCTGTGCCTGCAGCTGCTAACATTACAGTCAAAGAGATAGAGAAGATCCAAAAAGTGCCAGGACCTTAGAAGAGAAATTGCACGTCTATGGGACATCAAAATGTGTGTGGTTCCAGTACTGGTTGGCTCATTTGGTATGGTTACCAAGAATCTTGCCAAGTACCTTGGGTAGATTGAAATCCCAACAAAGATCGAACTCCTGCAGAAAGCAACAGTACTCGGGACTGCAAGGATTCTGCGAAATGTCCTTGAGGCCTAAGGCTGTGAGACACAGCTTGCCCTCAGCGTATTATCATGTGACCAGCGACTATCTAAGCTGAGAAAATTCTAAATGATAATAATAATAATAATAATAATGGTAATAATAACCGTAGTGATAAAGCAATAGCAATAGTAGTATTAACAATTATAAAAATTATAATTAAAAACAGCCGCAATAATGAAAACCAAAACGTAAAAATAAGAATAGTTCTCATAAAGAGATACTTCGTAATCGGGAAATGAACGACATCGACTCAAAATAAACACCTTCAACTTGTCCTTTTCGAGTGTTTTCAGACATAACCAAAATGAAATCAGAGTAAGGGTTATCGCTGTTTGTGCTGAGATTCTGTGATAAGATAATACGTAAGTTTTCTTGGAAAAGACTAAATATGGAAACCCTCCACTGGAAAATTTTTGACTTTTTAGCGTCAAGGAACCCACTTCCAGTTATTTGTTAGAGAATTTTTCTAGACATCTGATCTGAAGCAATAGTAAACTGTGAATTATATTCACTTGCCATATCTTTTAATAGTCAATAAACATCGTTAGCTGGAATCCTAGCCTTCAAGTGGGCTCTTTTTCCCACTTATCTCTATTGGTTTCTCGGGATGGGTTCTACGTTATATTATGGGTTCGTTCGTAATACGTGTTTAAAGACGTCTTCATGCTCGTGGGTTTTGCGTCGGGTTAAAAAGTGGATAGACAAGTTGAAAATCTGGTGAGCCACACATGAAATGAGTGTAGAAACTGGTTTTAGAAATCGGTGTTGCGTTTAGATGCCACATTCAGGAGATCTCAATTTCCAGGTCTTTATATTTCTGGAGTTTATCACACTCTTTAGTCGCAATGTTGTTATCACAAGGAACTGGCATCTGACTCATCAACTGACTCATCTGACTTTTTGCGGATGCAGCAAAGAGCATTACTGAATAATACTAATTACATAATAATAGTGAGAATAGGATAAAATAGCAAAGCTAGGTAATCGCACTGCTAGACAAAGCAATTTCATATCACATTCATCAGTACATAAAATTCGATTAACTACAAGAATTCCTTGCAGCAATTATTGCGTCTCGACATCATGCCACGTAGAACAAAGCTATGCAATAAAACACAGAATACGCCCGTGTCCACTATGTAAATATATCAATTATATGTTCAGTGGCGTAACGGACTATGGTCAGGTTTAGAGCAACTCCTGAGAGGCCTCCGACCTCTAAGGCACCCCGAAGAATTTGGAAAGACGATTGAGAATTAAAATCGTCAAATTGTCTACACTAAGTCTATGCCAACGGGGGTGACAAGGGGGTGACGAGGGCCCGCGAACGAAAATCTCTTAAGGACCCCGAGTATTTCCGTTAATCAACTGTATATGTTGTTTTGCTTTGTTGGTTACAGTGAAAATTTAAGCTACCTTTCGCTTCAAGGATTTCAACAACGTCATATCGCTTCATCTTCCTAAGGATTTCAATAAGTCGCTTCAATTCATTTCCATGTTGGGGTTCCCCAATGAAACAAAATCGCGTCCTCAGGATTCTCCCATAATTTAAATCTGGCAATTTGATCTGTGGAGTAACACATGTATTGTGCCAATACTTCACAGTATCCATCCGGAGTGGGCACGTTTAACTTCATACAAGCGCGATCGTAGACATTTGGAGGTAAACCATAAATTCTTCGTAAATCTCCATGAAAAGGACAATAATGTACAATGCTCTTTCTCAAACAATATGTTAAATGAAATACTTTTAGGTATTGCGTATCATCGGGTTCGAAAGACCAAAAGTTTCCGTTCATTCGGATTCTGAGGACGCCCGCTTTTAATGTCTACTAAAATGTTGGGCTGTCCACTTGACTAACTCCCACCTACTATCTCAAAATGGCAGAATAACACTTTATGATATGGCTATTAAACTGAATTATAAAATAAGTTTCCTACTGGTGATTGCCAAAAAGTATACCTTAAAAATAAGGTTTCGAGGAGAGACTGAGAACGAATCAATTGATAAGGAATTGAAACCAAGTATGTACTTCAAAACATGCACCACCTATCCCTAACCTTAACACCAGTCCTAACACTAGCCATAGTTCTAAACAATATATATATATATATATATATATATATATATATATATATGTAAGATAAACAAGAGATTCATACACACCTCCCAGATTACCCAAACTCGTGGCAAAGGCCGGATGACTGTCCCCATAGCATGACTTCCTTATTTTCATATGTTCCAAGTGGAGTTCCTCGGCTTTCTTCAGATCACCAAGAGATTTATACAAAGTTCCCAGATTATTCAAAGTCCTGGCAACGTCCGGATGACTTTCCCCGTAGCATGACTTCTGTATTTTCAATGCTTCCAAGTAGTGTTCCTCGGCTTTCTTCAGATCACCAAGAGATTTATACACAACTCCCAGATTATTCAAAGTCGAGGCAACGTTCGGATGACTTTCCCCGTAGCATGACTTCTGTATTTTCAATGCTTCCAAGTAGTGTTCCTCGGCTTTCTTCAGATCACCAAGAGATTGATACGCATTTCCCAGATTATTCAAAGTTCCGACAACGTCCGGATGACTTTCCCCGTAGCATGACTTCTGTATTTTCAATGCTTCCAAGTAGTGTTCCTCGGCTTTCTTCAGATCACCAAGAGATTTATACACAACTCCCAGATTATTCAAAGTCGAGGCAACGTTCGGATGACTTTCCCCGTAGCATGACTTCTGTATTTTCAATGCTTCCAAGTAGTGTTCCTCGGCTTTCTTCAGATCACCAAGAGATTGATACACAGCTCCCAGATTATTCAAAGTCCCGGCAACGTTCGGATGACTTTCCCCGTAGCATGACTTCTGTATTTTCAATGCTTCCAAGTAGTGTTCCTCGGCTTTCTTCAGATCACCAAGAGATTGATACGCATTTCCCAGATTTTTCAAAGTCCCGGCAACGTCCGGATGACTTTCCCGGTAGCATGACTTCTTTATTTTCAATGCTTCCAAGAAGTGTTCCTCGGCTTTCTTCAGATCACCAAGAGATTGATACACAGCTCCCAGATTATTCAAAGTCCTGGCAACGTCCGGATGACTTTCCCCGTAACATGACTTTCTTATTTTCAATGCTTCCAAGTGGTGTTCCTCGGCTTTCTTCAGATCACCAAGAGATCGATACACCATTCCCAGACTATTCAAAGTCATGGCAACGTCCGGATGACTATTTCCTTGAACGGAACACTGGATATCGAGAATACAGTTGTTCCAATGAACTTGTTGATGACAATCGTGTGTCGCCTGGTAAACATCTCGAAATACTTGAAGTTTGGACAGTAATTCTTTGGGTTGTGATTGAGTGTGTGTAGATTTATCTATCGAATTACCAGTCGGTGATGTGAAGTATTTCTTTTGATGATCAATTTTCGGTATGTGGGGTTTGAGAAGGGATAAAGCAACAAAGGTTGATTGACTTTCCTTCGTAATATTTTCTGTGGCAAAATTTATCAAAACGTTCAACCAGGTAGAAAAATAATTTTCAGTTTTTTGACGCACCGTGAAGAAGCTTTGGTAGACGACCTGATGAACCATCAAACTATTTACTTTGGAGTCCTCGTTCCACATAAACAAGCAACAATTCTTTAAAACCATAAGAACTTCGTCGTCATCAACGTTCTCTAAGTTGCTTTTCACGTAGCTTACCAACAGCTCAGCCGGAACTGCTGCGCAGGCACAGAAGGAAAACGCGAAGACGACATGTCTTAAAATTTCAGAAGAGGCCAAAAGTTCCTCCATAACTAGACGTGTAGCTAGAACCATGCCATAAGAATATGCCTCATTTTTCATTGCTGCCTTGTTTTCCATCATTTCTTGCTTTCCTGACCGCAATTTTTCAAGGTAACCACTCCACGTGAGTTCCTTCCTTACCTTTGACATTTCACTTACGTATATCCCAGCACATGCCAAAGCTAGTGGCTGGTAATCTAACTCTTGGGCTACTAGTCGTAGTGTTTCATCAATTTCATTGTCCTCAACGGGGGATGAAATTTCCTTCAAAAGATTTACCGCCTCATCACGGCCCATGCCATTCTTTAAAGATTCGTCAATCACCTTATCACCCACTGGGATATCATCTACTCTCTGTGTGGTTATAATCAGTTGACCAGCTCCCCAGTTTTGGATACCAGGACTTCCGCGCCAGAATTTCATTTCGTTTTCGACACCATTTACGCCCACTCCGTCGACAATTATTAGCCAGCAACGATGTGAATTAGCTTTGACTCCAACCAGAGCGCAAAGCTTGTGGAACTTCTCATAAAATGTGCCTTCTTGTGGTATCTCTTTCACAAGAATATCTGCATTCCAACCCAGTCTTACAGCAAGACTAAACATTGAATTGTACAGTGATTCTGACGAAGAAGCATTCAAGGTAAATACAAACGAGAACTTCTTATCTGCATACATCGCATCACCAAGTATCCTGGCCAACTGAGTTTTACCACATCCGGGATTTCCTGAAAGATATAAGCTTGTAACACCATTGGGATGATGGTCGCGAAGTTCTTGCATCTTTTCGCCAAGTCTCGTAACAATACCTTTTCGATTCGCGATGTTGTGTGATGGCTTGGGTGGAAGAACACAAAAGCGAGCGGGTTCTAAAATATTCAGTATACACATTCAACAATAAATGTTTCGAAAATTTTATTATTTTTATTTTATTTTTGTCGAAATCAATCAAATTAATAGCATTTCTCAAACTAAACATACAAATATTTGAAACACCTCTCTAACTTAAACGTCCATTTTGAGCAAGTACTACAGCTTTTAATGCAGCCATTCTCAAATTTGTTCTTGCCATTATATCCGTAATTTACCAGTTGACCAGTCACCACTACCAGACATCATAAAGTCTTTATAAAAGAAACTCAAAATTTCGTCTTGGAACCTCAATCGACTTAAAGAGGCACTTGGGAAGCTAAAAGAATATTCGAAAAGCTATCTTAACAGATACTGTCATCTTGAAAAAGAGGCAATGGTCTCTGTTCTTAATTACAAGCTTTTATTGTGTTGTTTCAACTTTTCGCGTGGCTTAACTCGATTGAGGTACGGGAGAGGATTTTTGTTTCTATTTTCTAAAGTAGCTTTTCACTGTCAGGGATATTATCTTGGTGACCATGACAACCTCAAACGTAAATAAAACATTTTTAAAGCAAGACATTCCATAACTATGAAATGCTGAAGATAGATTTTCGACATATCAAAAAGCAAAATCAAAGAATATTTTTTAGTAACGGACCACGTTGTGTTTGTGTTTGCTTGCTAACGCAAGCAATGATTTGAAATTTCCTCAGAGAGTCACTCGTTCCTGTCCACTTTTGCGTTAATCATCAATCAGTGAAAAGAAACAAAAGCATGTTAAACTACTAGGTTCGAGTTTACGAATGTAAAGAACACTCGTCAATTTTTAAGCCCTCGAGCTCTGTTTTGTTTGGACAAGGGGCAACACCTAGTGTGCCTCTCCACATAAGAATATAACTTGTAATTTTACCTTCATGTAGATTGCTTTTGTTCATCCCTTTATAGCGAGGCCAATTCTTTAAAACGTCCGGCTCTTTCAACATGTGCATAGCAACTGACATGGCCATAGCAGCGGCAAAATGTTGCCACTGTTTAACTTTAGCTTTACTGCTGTCAGCATAATGCGAGATTCCTTTGACGACTACCCACTCAATCTCACGGTCAAAAGCTGCAGCGTAGACCCCTTAAAATATAGCGAAGCCCACAGTTATTATGTTAACCTTCAAAGGTTTAATGAACTGGTAATATGGTCGTAAACCTGAATGTGATTGAATTCATAATATATCTTGTTTGTATAATTACCTCGAGGTGATTGGTCCAAAAATTATTTCATAATACTTTATATTCACCGGTAGGCTGATGCTGTATTAAAAAAAAAAGGAATACCGATACCGGAAAAAAATACCAATAATATCGATATATCGATATTTCGCCGCAATCGAAATTTAACGATTATTAAGTGCATTTTTCTAACAAAGCGCTTATTAATAAATGTAATAAATATGTTTGGAAAGTGTAAAACAAAACAAGGAGACTGCACATTCACGCACTCGTGTTACGGCAACTTACGGGATGTATATATTTGAACGACTTTGACCGAAACTATTTAAACACGGCGTGGATTAAAAACGGAACAACACGTGGTATCATGTAGATGCGAATTTCGATTATTTGAAACGTAAGTCGGCAAATTCGCTTCGTTCTTTTCTTTACTCTCAGCGGCATTTTTGGCAGACGGTCTTTGTCATCAATTTCATAGTCGTTTTGATGTTTGAGAAACGTGAGAGCTTGGATATATTAAGGTGGATGAACGATCTTCAAGCTCGATACTCAGAAAATGGTTTCTGAGCCCCAGACGGGGATCGAACCCGCAACCTTCCGATGACCGGTTAGACGCTCAGTTGCGGGTTCGATCCCCGTCTGGGGCTCAGAAACCATTTTCTGAGTATCGAGCTTGAAGATCGTTCATCAACCTTAATTTCACAGTCCTTGGTCAAATCTTGGTCAAATAGCAAATGTAAACAAGCAAAAGAACATCGATAATCGGTTGTGGCATACGCGCAATACTGACAATACCGTAGATTTCGGTATATCGATATTTTGCAAATTAAAAAACCGACTAACCGATATTTTAAAAAAACCAGATATATATCGGTATATCGATATACCACATCAGCCCTATATTCTTGTACAGGTGAATATAACCGTGAAGGCACAGAAGGAAGATGGCGACTACCTTTGTAAATGTTACCGAAGGATTTTTAAAACACCTCATTCATTACTTTCTTTCCAATAATCACCTGTGTAATTATACTAAAACGCCTGAGGCGAATAATTTTTAATTCAGATTATGTCTTTGTGTGAAACTACGCCTCAAGCGGTCAAGACAAGTTCACACTTGTCGAAAGAATTAGTTCCATCCCCGATTCTTCCGATCCTTACGATTCTTAGGACAGCCACGTTTCCACCAGTCGAAAAAAATCTCCAAACGACAGCGATCGTTTGGAATAAACACTCTTTGAGCGTTCTTTTTCCGATTTCTAAATACCTCGAAACTCGTTAAAAAAGCTCGGCTTCGCCTCGTTTTTAAACTTGTTTCTCTGTATTTAGAAATCAGAGGAAGACCACCACCTCGTGTTTGCAATATTACGTCAAATTATTGGCTAAACAGGCACTCTGTGCGCCGTCATGCTGATTTGGTCAGATCTACATTCACTTAGGGGTTGATCATCTGGAGTGGGATCGACCGAGATCCTGCTTCACCGGGCTGACTTCTTCCCATATAGTCACTCTGAACCGGGTTAGCCCTGCTACGACTTTTACTGCGCACGCGCTGTACATAAGGAAGGTGAGCTCCACCCAAGTTAACCAAGATTGTTTTCTCATATGATCGCACGAAAAACGTCAGTACCGGTTAGCTGGGCTTGCTTGCTCAATATGATCTGCCGCTTAAATTCGACTGATTCTGGCATAGCATTCTCAAAGCGATCGTAGACTACTCCTTCCCGTGGATTGGAAGACCCACCGTGAACCGACCTGTCTAACTCACCAGAATAAACCCTCAATCTTAATTAGTAATTACTTTTCGACTGAAGCCATGTGTGTAAGTTATAATGTCTTGAGTAAGGCAACTCTGCTCAAAGAAAGTTGTTGAAAATATACTCAAGTAATAGACAAATTTCCAACATTTATAACCGTTACCTTGGCCCTCCTCCTCAATTGCAGTGGCCCCAGGAAACCGTTTAAGAAGCTTTTGACATTCTCTGATGGAATTTGTCAGCTCTGGACCAGATAGAATTTCCGCATCACGATGGACCTCTACCTCAAGTGCTTCAGGATCAAGCAGTGGAGCTCTCCAACCATCGGCCGCTGTTCTGATCAGGTCCCCGATGTTCCTGCTGACATTTATGCTATTGCCAGACCACCGCTGTCGATCACCAATAATTTTATTTTCACCATAGGTCGACAACTTTGACGAGATCACGACATCACCCAGCTTTGTTTTATCTTTCCTCAACCCTCCACAACACCCAACAGAAAACACGGCTTTTGGTTTCAGAATTTCGATGGCAGTTCGAACAACATTTTGCGAAGCACCAACCTGAATGGAACCTCTAGAGCACCTAATTAAAGAGACTTTCACCTTCTTCTGACCGTCACCAATTTCTCCGAAGTACACACGTCCAAGTTCTTTCTTATAGCATCTGAAGACATTGTCAAGGTAAGAAAAGCAGGCCAAAAATTCGTCATCTGCCACAGTCAACAACAAAACATCGGTCGGGAGTTGAGCACGTTCCCAGGGTTTGAAAGGTACCTGTAGATCTTCTAGCTTTGGGATCATAATACTGAGTGGAGGAGGATTACCAACCAGGTTTGTCTTTCGCTCCATTTCTGGTATTTTAGCGTGAAAAAAAACAAAACAAACAAACATTAAAAAAAATAAACCCTGTTTAAACCCAAGGTTGCTTCAAAACTACTACAGAGAGTATGGTCCGACCACAAATGCTGTGTAGCTGTGAACCGTGGATTTTAAATTCGCCAAGCTGTCACCTTCAAAAAATATTGCAGTAAACGTGTGCAATAGTAGTGATAATGATCACCAGATCATTATCCTTTTTATAGTTAGAAGTTATATTACAGCTGAAAAATAAATTATACTTTAAAGAATTGCAAATATTGGTACTTTAATGTAAGAAAATTATTGGCACGTGATGTATTTGATATTGCAGATTTCAAACTGGGGGGAGGGGGGCTAAATGGATCCCAGTTTGCCCAGCACCAAAGGAGTGTGAAACCTCTTGGGCAGTGTCCCTGGCACTTCCCAGAGAAATCTGTTATTTTTTAAAGCTACAAGATTCTACATCTTGGATTTTGAGAGACATTTTAACAAAACCATAAAGATCACAAGCAGGCTCAAATCATGATTTTTAGTCCATCTCATCTTTATACATAACAATTCAAAAAGGTCTTATAACCGTTTTTGTTATCATTAACCAATATTGAGTGGTGAACTGCAAAAATAAATGTGTTATACAAGTGGAATAATTGGCAATCTAGATTTTCTATCTAGCTGAGAAAATTTAACAAATTTCTTACGCTGCCAAAGTAAACCAAGCCTGAGTCCAAATCGAGTACAAGTTCAAGACTAAAAACATTACAGGACTCTAGAATGACAGATTTTCCAACAAGAATTTATATAACTGGAGAATCTCAACTCAGAAAATGAATGTGGCAGTTGAAATCTACAGTAAGCTGTCATCACATTAGTGAAATGTATGCAATAAGACAGGTTATTATGGGATATTCTAGAATAGATGACGCGCTAGCTTACTACAGCATGCAACTGGCGATGTTCTTACTTAGCAAACATTAAAATTGAATACGTCATCCTGAGTACTCTGAAGATTACTCTAGCTTAGAAAAGTTCTACCAGTAACAGTAGCCTTTTCAATCTTTCTTATCTTTTAACTGTGCTGAAAAGTGTAGGGGCTAAAGCCCCCAGCCCCTCCCTCTGTGTGGGCTATGAAACAAAAGTATGACTTAAACTCAGTGTATGAAGTTCACTCCAGGGTAAGTTACCTATGCCATTTCCACGTCAACAAAATTCATTTTGAAGAAAGAAAAAGTGAAAAGCAAGAAATGTTTTACCTGGCCCCAAGTTGGTCAACCTCTCTCACAGCTTTTAGTATTTTGAATCAATGGCCAAAAGCACTGATGGCAATTTCTTTGAGTTCACTGTCTCCCATGTGAGAAAGAAAACTCCATGTGACCTACACAAACGGGATGAAATTACAGGTGCTTAGAAGGTGAAACAGAAGATATTACAGTTAACAGTATAGCAGCTAGAGACATTGGGTAGTAAACATGTTTGATATAGGATGGATAATTCTTGCAAAAAGTAGACCAAGTGGAGTGTATTCCACTATCATTCAAGGTAATGAGCAAGTTCTTAGCATAAACTTTAAACTATCAAGGGATCTTAACCCCTTGTCAGAAATATTTCAGGCTATAGTCCCTTTTTTTGCAACCCTTCGCAAGAAATTAATCAAAATATAGTAACTGCAGGAACAACCACCATGCTAACAAAACAACAGCAGTTATTAAAATTACAATGGCAGTGATAGCAGTAACCACAGTAGTAGTGGTCAGTAAAACTTGTGAGTGAACAACAAACCTGCTCCTGTTGAAATATATCATTCAGATGAGAAAGTTGCAGACTACTTAAAAACTGGCCAACATCCACACAAGGAACTGAATCATCTGAAGATTAAATACACAAAATAATGTGGTTATACCAGATGAATAAATGAATGAATACATGTTGACTGCTCATTTGACAGATCCATAGATCCCAATAAGCACCACAGTAAAAATAAACTTCAAGTAAATGACAAATCTTTTAAAAAGTATACATGTTTTGACAAGACTTATACATTGCAATAAATAATTTTTTTATATTAAGAACATTAAGAACAAAACAGAAGTTTTGTCCTTGGAGAAAAGGGGGGATATGTGACGATATATTTAAGGGGACAAGTTAATATTGCGTTAATAATTTAGTTAAACTAACTAGTAATGGGGAGTGACCCTCAAGTAGCGTGAGTACAACATATTTCAGTGGGGAAAACATAGCTTGTAACAATGAAGATGTTTGACGAAGTGGAGAAATAAGTTTGTGTTTACAATCTGGAGGTAAATCCACCACATTGATACCAGCAGTAAAAGTAACTTAACATTCTATCGAAGAACTTAAACAAAATCTGTCGTACATCAAGACTGTAAACTAGACACACTCCTACAAATATAAAAATAAATAATATAGGTAAAACCTCTTTGCATGATTACCTGAAAATTTGATAAAAATGCCCAGTTCACTGCAGTTTTCCCTGGTCTGTTGTCAATTCGTTTCTTTTAATCTGAAATAAACAGGTAATGACACCGTCTAATCTTAATGGTAAATATTTTTCAACCACTTTTTTGAGTGACATTAAAATTCAATCCATGCATTTGGAAGTGATGTAATTCACCTTCCCGCTTTTTCACGCCTTTACATTTTAGACGTTTTTCAGACCCACACTTCGCCTTAATCCTCGGTAAAACTTTTGTCGGTCTTTCTTGCATTCAGCACTTATATTATTCCAGTTTTGACTTGTAACTAGTCTTTATCGTTTTTATAAAAGTAGATATTCGTTCGGTAAAAAATACAACGCACGTTTCCATTTAAATTGTGCTATGTTGACAATTTAAGAAGAAATATAAAGGTTGTAAATATTCTCGACGAGAGACCTAAAAGACATCATACCTCTACATTTCAACTTTTTTTTTGTTTGATTTTGAAGCTAAATTGTTTTACAAAATAAACCAAAAGCCACATGGTTTAAAACTTCCTTAAAACCAACAGTTGTCGTTTGATACGCTATTAAGTCGACTCAAAGAAATTCTTTGCAGACATTTTTATCACCCGGTATAAGATTGAAAAGAATGCTCGAGTGAGTTCCTCTTGGTTTCAAACCTTTTTCATCTCATTTATGACTTTGTTTTCCATTAGTAAACGAAATATGTTCTATATGGTATCTAAATCCATTTCTTATGAAACTTCTCAGTAGCTAAGGGCAACGTCTGCTTTCATCGCTTTGCGCTCATGGTTTATTATGGTCAAAGTTTGCTTCAAACAGATAGAATATGACATATGGCTATAATAGACTTCTGAAAGTTAATATTTAGCTACCGTTAGTGAGATTGACATTAAAAATAAAGTTTTACAGAAACGACAAACGTACAACCAAGTTTTCGTGACATTAAAACTAGTATTATATGACAGAATTTTGCTAGGTAGACTTATTTCAGTAACGGTTTCATCCTTACATAGTGTAATCAAAATACATGCATTCGAAGAAGCTCTAGGTCGAAAGCCAAGAAGTTTTCATTCCTTACCTTATTATATTACCTTATTATTATAATACCTGACGAAGGGCCTTCGCTCGAAACGTTAGATAACTACTCTCACATTTCGGCAGCACTCAAATCTTTCTGATTGTTTCACTTCGATTTCCACACTGCCTACGCAGCACTCCATTTTTATTACTTAGGGAGCAACTTGACAGAATGATCTGTTGCCTTATCTGCCTAAACATGCTGACCAAAAGCTATGTATAATAGACAATTATTCCAAGTGAAAACATTTATAAGCTTACCTTGGTTTACTTCAGTTTATTTTAAAAAGTGATACAATTGAAGTCAACACGATATGTCGAGATGCCCCAGGCAACAAATGGAGAATCCCTTCCTCAAAATGGACTTATATGGAGTCAAAGCTTGGGCAAGAATACAAAAGGCACAGCAGTTGCCTTTTATGTGTTGATCATTAGTTTCCTATTTGTATTTTTTGTATTTTGTATTCAGTATTTTGCAGTACTGTCTTCTTCATGCGAATGTTTAATTCCCAAGTTAGTATTCTTTACCAATCATGCATTTATGTTTACTTGCAGTAAACTTTATAACTCATAGTAAATCCTAATACTGTAAAACTCTTCTCTCAAACAGGAAACGAAACTTTTTGCGAAACCAACTCTGTCTCGACATGCATTTTAGAATGCATCTAAACTTTGTCAGCATTTTCGTTCAATCAGGTATAGAGAGGAATGTTAACATTTTGCAATATTTCATCAAATTAACCCTTTTATGCACAATTGTTTTCTTTTGTCTTTTGTTCTGTCCATGTTCTCTCATTTGATCATTTGTTATATGTCTCCAATGTGTAAGACAATATGCGTTGAAGAGTATAACCATCAGTTATATACCGTGCATAGTTCTTGTCCATGATCAGGTTCTGTGATAACCTGAAAGCCTTGGTATACACTTTGTGCCTTCCAAGTCAAGATGCAAATGCAAGCACAGAAGGTTGTTCAAGGTGTGAGTAAGCCATACCACCTAGACGTTAATTGTTTATTGCCGACCATTGGACCTATTAACTGAAGCCTTCATCAGACAAAGTGGCATCAGCTGTTTGGCTACATAGTATGAACAACGTAGCCGCTTGCTCATTTAAACACTACTCGCTTAAACTTCACATCACAACTCGTTCACGCTCCCATTCTGTCCAACGCTAACACGGATGCCCACCCTCTCTCAACACGTGGTAAACTTCCCTTAAGATTACGATGGCACGCAGAATAGGTCTTCCCTAAACCTACAACAAGTCTAGTAAGCACACATTTTAACTCCTTCTACTTATACTTTATTTTATTGTATTTTTTACTGTTTATCGCTTCTCTTCCGACGGTATAACATTGACTGCCAACCCCAAATCCCTGCTGAAGAGGCCACAGAAGGCCGAAACGTAGGTCCAGGGTTGTGTCCCAAGATATTTATGCACGAGACAATGTTACGCATCTTTTACTCTTTCTCTCTGTATTCATACATAATTCTTTATTAAACTCTACATTGCATGGCCAACTGCGTAGCCGTCTAACTGTCGGTAAAACCCTAAGGCCGGGTGGTCGGTTATGAATTCTCGAATCACACTCGTGGTAATTACTAATACACCTTCACAACACAAATGTATACTCCACGATTTACTTTGAAACTAAAGACTCATACTCATTCACTCAACTCTACATAGCATACCACTAGTGTAGCCATGTCACGCTCACTGTAGCCCGCGGGTAAAAGCGCGTTCCATCATTAACAGTTTCACTCCCAATCGTTAGACAATCACAACTACACAACTGTAACACCAGTGTGGTTCCAATTACCTGCTCTAAAACCCAAAAAATTAGAATGAAATTGATTTTTTTTTCAAAAAGGCAAAAGGAGTTTTACTACTGGATACCAGAGTAAACGCTCAGAAACCCTCGTGTACCTGACCTATTTATCACGACTTTTTGATTTTCTCACCCATCAGGCTTCCTGTGGTTAAGAACATAATTGACATCTCTTGCTAATTGAAAAGTTTGCGAATATTTATAGCTCTTATTATATTGCGAATATTTATAGCTCTCGCGACAAGACGAAGGGTTTATATCATATGAACAAACGTAGTTACTCGCTCATAAAAATAAACCATAAAATTGTTTTATGAACAAGGAATTTTACTACGGTTCATAGTTTATCTGATCGACTTCTCGTGGATTTTTCATTTTCTCATGCAGTAGGATCCATGTGGCTATGTACATGAAAGATATCGATAGGTAACCTAAGTGTTTGGTATTCGTTTGAGAATATTATAGTAGTGGCGACAAGATCGAAGGGTTTGGGGGACTGTCTTGATATATCAATTAATTGATTAGTTATTTGGTATTATATAAATCTCAGGTGATTACTGTTTCTTTCTGTTAGCTACGAGCTGAGGCTATTGTCTTCAATTTGTCCCTTACTCAAAAGTCTCACAAAACAAACCACAGTAGCTTCCTTGAAACTTTAACGCACTCAAATGGATTGGTCAAGTTGGAACTATGAAGTCAGAGTTTCGAAGACTTCCTTACCAAATGAATTTGGCCACTAGAAGACCACTTACAGTAATGACGCCATGTTGGATACATAATAATAATTTGATAACAATGATCAAAGTATTAATGGAATTTCGTTAATTTAATATCTCCGGTGGTAAGACATGTCAACTTAAAGTTCGCAAGCCACTTACCGAGCTGAGCAAACAAGACTTGGAGGAACGACGCGGTAGGTGTCACATTAAAAAAATCAATTTATTAATCACGATTGTGGTAATGGCGGGCGGCAAAAGCGGAATTGTGATATCGGGCAAACCCTTTATCAGTAGGAAACTCTCGGAAGGAGGATTCTTTCGCCTTTATGTTCCTCAACAATATTGCTAGGAGTGAATTGACCCAAAAATGTTCAATTTACACGATATTCAAAATGCGAGTTAATCACTATATTTCATACAATCCTCGCCTTTCTCTTTTTTTTCGACAGTGTCAAGTTTTTGTGATGAAGACCAACTATTCATTAAAACTGAGGCAGTTAAAATTGACTATGCAGATATTTGTGACAGAAAACCATTATATTGCTGCAAGTAGCTTTAAGCACATGTGAAGCACAGAAGAAAACTCTTAATATTATTTTTCCTTGTCTGAAACGTTTTGAGTTAGGGTGGTGGATCTCCGTCATAAAACGTCCAAGAATTACATCGAAGCTTCGGAGACTTTTGACTGGGAAACAAAATGCGCCTCATCAGAAGACGATTCGATCCCAGAGATTTGCACGGTTTTCCACCCAAAGTTCTCCGAAAGGTTGATGATACCTTGCATATTTTGGGTCGAAGACTTGATCGGTCTGTGATACAAAAGTCTCGGTGATCTTGCATTATATCACCGTCCTTACTTAACATCATTGTTGACCATGGCAAAGACTATTACAATTTAAGTTGGACAAATTGAATAATATATCGTAGGGTTCTGTGATAATAAGGTGATAATAACGTTCGATCTTGCCCATATCATCCAAAGATCGATCACCTAGATCAATTATTTTATGCTTGGCAAGAGGTCTTTTGCCTTGTAGGAAATAAAAAAAATTGGTAAAATTGTTTATAAATAATAAAACAATATACTTCTTTTTCCACTACCCTAACACTAATCCCTCACCAGGTATTCTCTTTGGTCTACAAACTGTAGCAAAATATTCATAGTTTCTGGCCTCCGATATTTGAAGCTTTCCTTCGTGAAACATAAAAAAAACTGGAAAATCGATGGTCGACGGTAGCGTTGCATTTTCGGTTACCATAATCCTCTCAATTGTTATGGACTAGCTACTCAACTCACAATTTTCACAGTTTACTTTGTTTGAATACGAGAATTGATCTATTGTACCTTATTCTGTACGTTGTACACAGCTAGTTTTTGGTCAACTGTTGTTGAACCATCAATAATTGTCACTGCATCTGGCGCTGCAGCAAACGCAATAGTGTCAACGACGAACTAGAACTGGGCGATCCAAATAAAATCCACGGGAAACTTTCTCCATAGAAAGTGTCATTGTTGTGGGAACTTGCTGTGCGACATTAAAAAGAATTTAACCCTAAAGTAATTTCATTTGCTTTGCAAAACACAGTATGGTTTGAATATTGTTGGTTATGGCTCTTTGATTTAGAGTCAAGTCGAGGAATTACTGAATTATCTGATAATAACTGAATCTCAGACATTTTCTGCTTTTGGATCCTGAGTAACGTGATATACTTAGCATCTTGCACACAACGAGCCAACTCCTCAGTGATGAACACTTCAATGATTTCTTCGAGATCTTTCAACAATTAAACACGTTTCGCCCC
Source organism: Heliopora coerulea (assembly GCA_030142905.1). Lineage (NCBI taxonomy): Eukaryota > Metazoa > Cnidaria > Anthozoa > Scleralcyonacea > Helioporidae > Heliopora > Heliopora coerulea. The sequence continues at coordinate 277,473 of JASJOG010000324.1, forward strand.
ATTTCTCTTTTCTCTTCTTAAGAAGCGAAAGACTGGGTGACTTTGTATTTAACTATGTCAATTAACCCTTTAAGTCCCAATGCATCAGTACTACATCATTTTCCGGTGGTTTCATGTTGTCATGTCGTTCGCAAATCGCCAGGTTCGATGCTATTTGTGAAGTGGGCTGAAAAGAACTTCAATTTGATTTTTTAGGGCTTCTAAGGTAGATTTCGAAGCCACAACTCAAATTTTAAGGGTCCAGAAATAATATTAAAGCAAACATATTTAGGTAAAAATCCGGAGAGAAAGTTTTCTTTCAGCAACTTTAGCAACCTCTTCAGAGGAAATAGTTCCGGCTACAAGCTCAGGGCTCTTGAAATGTTGACTAACTGTTTGGCAAAACTGTGATCCGTTCAGAATATTTGTTACCCCTAACGAAAATTTCACATAAGATTTAATATATGAAACGGTAATTTTATATATGAAATGAAAAATTTCATACATGAACTTTAAATTTCAGATATGAAATTGCAATTTCATATATGAAAATGGCAATTTCATAGATGAAATTGCCATATATAAAAAAATCATATATGAAATTTTCGTTTAATAAATGAAATTGAAATTTCATAAAAGAATTGAAGATTTCATACATGATTTATATTCCATATATGGAATTTTCATAGATAAAATGATGGAATCATATGTGGATTTATTTGTGATATACTTTTCACATATGAATAGGCACTTTGATATATGAAATAAAAATTTCATAAATGAAAGGGAAAATTTCAGACATGAAATTGCTATGTATTTAAAATAAATCACATATGAAATTTTGATATGAAGATTTCATATGAAATACTCCATATATGAATTAACATGGATGAAATGATGGAATCACATGTCAATTTAGATGTGTTATACATTTAACAAATGAATATATAGGCACTTTTATACGGAATGTTTCATTTTGAATATGAAAATAGGATTTTACATAACATACTTTGACATGAAATTATTGAATTTATATGGATTGATTTAAATATGACATAGCACTTCGGATATCATTTGGTAACTTCATATACGAATTTTATTTCATAATATTATAAGAAAATTCATATGCATCATGTGCATTGACCTAAATTTTCACACAAGAATTGCCATTTGCTTTTGATTTTATTGTGTCATATATGAAAATAGAATTTCACACATGGCATAAAATTCACAAGAAAATATTGGAGTGGCACAGGTGAAATGAAGTATGATACACGTGTAACAAAGTTTACCCTATTATTTACCATTTTAATGTGAATTTCTTAGGTTAGAACAACTAGCAATGAAAGTTTAAAATTCAAAATTGATGTACGATAAAACTTTATTTTATATTGAGCTGTATAATTGATGGTGTACCATTAAGAAAGGATGATTGCACCACTTGTTGCAAAGCTAACATCTTACTGGTGCTTTTTAAACATACTGGATTAAAGGTTCTACAAATGTATTGCTACAGTAACTGTTAAGCATTCTTAAGACTTAATATTTAACAATTAGCCAACAAGCCTTAGTTGATTATGAGCAAACAGTCAACAAAAAATAATGAAAATAAAACTTTATTTCAGTGTCACAGAATAAACTGTATTACATCTATATTAATGCATATTTACTGTACATTTATTATTCCAGGACATTTAAGGATAAAGCTTAATAAATCTGAATACAACTGCAGTAAATGATGTAATTGTGGTAGCTTGGTAGTTGTTGTAATGTTCTTAATACGTACGCTCTCAACTTATACTCTCAGAAAAACTTTCTGAGTCCCTGACGGGAATCAAATCCGTAACCTTCTGATTGCCGGTGAGATTCTCTAACCATTGAGCTACACAGACTCAGATGGTGAGCGAAGGTTACATTTTATGTTCTGGTTCGTGTAGATGGTAGACATATGTACTGCCAATCTGCAAGTCTCAATATGTCGTTGGCAATAAATCAATTCCCGTCAGGGACTCAGAAAGTTTTTCTGAGAGAATAGCTTGAGAGCGTACGTATTAAGAACATTACAACAACTACCAAGCTACCACAATTATATCATTGATTGGCGCTGAAAATAATTGACTACATATTCTGAGTCTGTGTAGCTCAAGAGCATCTCACCAGCGATCAGGTTACTGGGTCGATTCCCGTCAGGGACTCAGAAAGTTTTTGTGAGAGAATAGCTTGAGAGCGTACGTATTAAGAACATTACAACTATAGTAAACTATTCAAATAAAAGTATAAGAGTTCTAATTAAATACAGGTCTACAACCTAGTTATCTGATAGGTAACTGATTTAATCTAGGATTGGTGAAGTCAGAGTAAGCATGTAGAATTCTTACTAATACTGCTAATTAGTTTGTTTTTTTATTTTCATAGACTGTTGGAATTAAGGATAAGCATTATTTTTGATCAAACCACCTTAAAATGTCAAAAAAGTAAGTGATCCAACATGAGCAGCTGAGAACTGTAAGTGGATTGACAAGGCAAGTTGTTTTTAATCTCACATCCTTTGCACACGTATATTGTGAACACAAGTGCACTTTAAACTCAATGTTTACCAGCAATTTTGAAGTTTTTGGGAATTTTAGCCGGGAAAATCAAGGCAGAAGATTATGTAAATCAGGACAATGTTCTACCCGATTTACAGTACACCGATCAGGAGCTAATGAGTTATCTAAGATTATTTTAACAAAATTACTTAAGGTGGTCTTGTACAAAAAAATAAATTTTTTAATGTTTAAATATTAAGGCTAATGTTTTGTTATTATAATAGCAAATCGAATTTTAACTATTAAAGTCATCTTTTATGGTTGTCGGTTGTCATAAAAACCAAGATAATGGGCCGTAAACAGTTAAATATTGTACCTACTTTCAAACATGATGTAGAACTTCCAATGGTCTGATAAGTTTTTTATAGGTTTTTGTGCATTAGCAAAAGGCTACTCTAGCTACCAAAATTAAAAAACGCCGTATTTCTCGAGCTTTTTCAGATTCTTTTACAGATTCTAATAGAGAACATTCAATACTTAAGACAAAGTAACTAGACAATGTAGAATTTTAGAAAGTGTTACAACATTAGATTAAATTTTATAGATTCAGTTCCTAGATTGTTATGTTGAGTATCTGTGCTGAAAATTTGGTAGGGATCGGTAAAAGGGCTTATTTAATTTTACGTTTTAAAACGATGCTTTTCAACAACTTTAACATCTCAAGAAAAGCAAAAATCAAAGTTTAGCATTGAATACCCATGATAGAGTTTGTATTCTTCCAAGACTTTCAACAAGGACCAAAAGGTGCTCTTCATGTGCTCAATATTTTCATAAAGTTTTCATAATTTTGTCCAAAGGTCAAGATCAACGTAAAAATTTTCTAGGTCATTTAGGGCTACTGGGGAGAAGAGCCTCAAGGTTGTTCCCCTAAAGTGCGCCTCAAAACGACCTCAAAGTCAGTCAAGGTCACGTAAAGGTCACCAAGATTGCATTCTAAAAAAAGTTTAGACAAAATATAACCAAAATAATATTTCAAAAAATCAATATTTTGAGTATAAGACCACCTTAAATCCTGAATTATTGGTAATTGTAAAGCCTAAAAAAGCCCAAATCATCATATCCAAACTAATCCCTGTCTGTCAGATTAGACAGCCTACAGCAGACTGTTCCAAGTAGTGAAAGGTCATTTTCTATCTCAGCGCTAGACCACTGTTTATAATGTTCACTCTAGGTCCACGAACTTGGTACTGCTACATCTACCTTAAAATCAACATGCTATTAATTTAACCTCCTTTGGAATTAACTAAATATTTTCTTAGCTCATTGTCCACCTGCACAGTTACACATTTGCAAAACAAGTACTGCAAATACTGTTTTTCAGAGCAACAAATGTTCATCCAGACTGGACCATAAACTGGATAATATCTCTTAATACAAAAACTTGGCTACTAGAGCACAGATTATAAAACATGCACAATCATTCCATTGCTACCTAATAAAATGCTCATCTGGTCTTTGCTGTTCATTTGCTCTTGGTGCAACTGGTGGAGGAGGCAAATAACCTAGAAATAAGAAATGGAATGTACTGCAATATTTCAGAGCTTCAGTGAATTTTTAAGAAACAAATTATATGACAGCGGATACATGTAACTTTGGTATATACAAACACTGTATACTGTAATAGGTGCAATTTGAGAATCATCCTCAGAGATATATATGAAGAGAAACTTTTTGTGGTAACCTGACAGTGCCAAAATCAATTAAAAAAAGTTGACTCGAGCAAGATTTGAACTCTACCTTTGTAAAAAATTGAGTACTGCGTAGGCACTGTTGAAATCGAAGTGAAATAATCGGAAAGGTCTGAGTAATGCCAAAATGTAAAGAGTAGTTTTCTAACGTTTCGAGCGAAGGCCCTTCATCAGAGAAAAAAACCAAAACCTTTTTTCTCTCTGACGAAGGACCTTCGCTCGAAACGTTAGAAAACTACTCTTTACATTTCGGCATTACTCAGATCTTTCCGATTATTTCACTTAGTATATCTTTGTGTTCGGCGTTACAATTACTGTGACTCATAATGTAGCTGGTTGCAACTAAAAGTTAGTATATTGCCTGATCAATTATTCCTCCAATTATGTCATGGCATTGTTTCGAATTAATAAACAGAAAATTGCGTGAGTGTGTTTGTGTTGTGATTTTAACGTGAAAACACGAGGCGTACGTGAGTGTTTTCAGGTATTTTTCCGGTTGAAATGGTGTCATAAATGTTTTTATCACAGTACGGAAACACAAAAGATATTTTCTAATTGTTTTGTAAAATAACCAAGATTTTTTCGAGTTTTTGTAGCGTCATCCATGTCTCTGTACTCGAACACAAAATGAAAATGACGTCAGCCATGTCTCTATACTATACTCCGAGAGGAAATGATGCTCGTCCAATCAAGAGTGCGTTTGACGCGTGTTACTTTACAAAATAAATAGAATAACACTGAAATAAAAATGCCGTTGATATTAACCAACGGAAAGCCAACTTCAGTCAACTGATATTAACCAACTGAAGCCCTCCATGTTAGCCCTTTAATGTCTTAATTTTTTTCACATTTGTTCTTTCTTTGTTTTTGTTTTGTATTCTTCTTGATTCTTTTGTCGTAGGTGTCCGGTATATAAGACATTGAGCATGAAAATATTACGAAGAACTCTATAGTTTATAGTCCCGCGGTTGCGGTCACACTATAGTTGGTATTTTGGATTATTGTTATTGTAGTTTACAATGGTTTAATTAGGAGTAAGCAGAGTGTTGCTAAAGTGTTTTCTTGCCGTTTCAGTGGTGCGTGGTAACGAACTCTCAAATATTTCCCAAATGTTTTAATTAAGGAAATCTTTTTATATTTCAATTTTAAAGGGAAAATGTAGCGTGAAAATATTTGAACAAATTTAGGAATTTATTGAAAACTTTAAGATAAAAAC